>OZ023210.1:6695866-6712010 GCA_963995525.1 Escarpia spicata
TGGAACTAATATTCAAATACCTTTCCAACAGTACCTCACATGCAATAGTTCGGTTGATCTGTATTCATAAAGTGGACTGATAGCTACCTCCACCCCTTATGTCACTAATAACTCGTGTTGTAATAAATCAGTAAAACCACACGATTGCTTTCACACCCAGGTAAAAAGTAACTGGATTTCACATGTCATTGTTGTGAAAGTCTTGAATAATATAGTTACATAAATTTCCTAGGTGGGAGGGTTTCATCTATCTTAACTATGGACTAAAATGTGAACTGATGGTTCAGATATGACGACATTATGACGTCATTACATCACCCCCCTACGTAGTAATTATGACACATTTGGAACGATAATTCAACTATCATTCTAACAATACCTCAATTGCTATAGTTTGAATGATATGTATCGATGAAGTGGATTAATATCTATCTCCACCCCCTTATTTTACTAATCATGCATGTTGTAATAAATCCGTAAAAACTACATGATCACTTCCACTCCAAGGTGGAAAACAACTGGATTTCACATTTGTATGTTGTGACTGTCTTGAAAACATTGCTGCGGAAATTCCCCACGACAGACGGTTTCACTTACGTGAACTACGGCCCGAAATGTAGAGTAATGTATAGCATAGTACACATATGACGTCATAGTGACGTCATCATCCCATAATTACATATTAGCTATGTTATTGTTGGAAAGAAAAAAATTCAAATATCTTTCCAACGATACCGCATTTGCTATAGTTTGAAAGATTTATGTTGATGAAATGGACTACTATTTACCCCTACCTCATCTGTTATTATTCACACCTAATGGCATTCATCATCCCCTAGCACGTCAGTCCACCGCTCGGAAACTTTAAGACGCTGTCTTTTGAACAGCACAAATGTAGGGCTATTCAGAAATACCCACCAGACACCTGGTCATTTCAAGCAAATAAATGACCGCTGGCTCTTGGACTATAACATCGGACACACCAACAGTGACGTTTTAAGTTGTCTAAGTCAAATAAGAGATATGTCGATGGCGCAAACATGGAACATACGCTAGTGAGTGATGTCATTCTGCATCGCTTCACCCCAACCATGAGTAATGAAACGAAACGAGATTAATGGCTCTCCTGCAGTTAATCATAGAACGCTAGTCCAACTGGCCGTGTACGTGAGAAGAAATTCATAACATCAATATGGATTCGTGTTAAATGGCCAACGAAAAGGCTACCATTTACATTTGTGTCAACAATGGACGAACATTTTGAAATGTAGTTACTATAATAATATTGCCCATCATTCTGTCTGTCTGTCCGTCTGTCTGTCTTTCTGCTCATTCAAACCTCGTTCCCCGTTCGCCGTGGCATTCCAAAGCAGACACATATATGAATATGACTACTTTCTGTAATAAAGAATCTTCTGTCTTGTTAGATGTCTCACTGCTGCTCTAAATTATTTGTCATCATCTTGTATGTAAACGGGGTTGTAAATGCACTACTTTCCTTTTACAACGAGGATCTTGTTGACACGGTGCATTCAAGCTGCGGCAACGGTTGGATGAAACATAACAGTCCGTGCAATTTGTACATTTATCATCCGTGCTATACTCGACACCACAATGACCACACATATTTCAGGTAATTGCGTAAACACTGTCCTGAAAGTTACGACCGTGGAGATGGTAAATTTCTGCCGGGTGACTTCCTAGAGCCAAGAGCCTTCCCGGTAGATTTATGACAAAGTCCCCACCGTGCTATCGTTGCCTGACGCGACCACCCCTAGACCGGGGCTCAATCTCCGGTCTCCGCGGCTGTCGACCTGCCCTGGATGTGATACACTGATATCCAGGGGCTCTTGCATTCGTTGCCGGGTGAAACGAGCTAGAGAAGATTAGGCAAATTACTAAGACGCAAAAGAGAGCACGTGCACATGATTGTTAAAGCGATCTTGTCCGTGATAAATATTAGAAGAACGTTCGCTGAATCATGTGTTCTTCCTTCCACTAAGGGTCTTCATTTTGCAGAAACTAGGCCGCTCGCGCCTATATTCCTGGAAGTTGCGGTTAGCGTCGCTTGTTCGCCCGAGAGCTATATTTACAATTTGAATGTTTTATATACATTTCATGGGTGCAATATTCAAATTGTGAACTCACTAAATAAAACTTGGCGGGTAATATACACTTTTATGCCTTCAATGTATTATATATCTTAAAACGATAACCATAAAAAGTCACTATAAAACCCTGTTGTATAAAAGAGAGCGACATTGAACCTTATTTGTCATCATGCGGTTCTTTAAAAAAGTTTGCTAAAACACGTTCGTTTGGCCAGTCGGTTGGTTGCATTTTTCAAGGTACGCATGTTGCTCGTAAATCAAAAGGCAGAAAGTATCAGTAAATACGACGCGTTATACAGTATTGCAGACTAAATAGGTTGCGGTCCGATGGTGCGGTGTTTCGGCGCGTTTGTTCACATACACAACGGTGTAGATGTTTAGTGACAGCAAGTCCATAATTTCACAAGAGCATACCGATGAGATCTTTCAGACATTTTAACATTTCCAACATAGATACTTGCGTGTGGTGCGTGTGGTGCGTGTGGTGCGTGTGGTGCGTGTGGTGCGTGTGGTGCGTGTGGTGCGTGTGGTGCGTGTGGTGCGTGTGGTGCGTGTGGTGCGTGTGGTGCGTGTGGTGCGTGTGGTGCGTGTGGTGCGTGTGGTGCGTGTGGTGCGTGCGGGCGTCAGCACACATACGCGCGCGCCTATGTGTGCGCGTACAAGTGTTCGATCGAACTATTCGTGTGTATTCAGAGAGTTCACGAACACGTGCTCGCGCATACGAACGCTCGCACGCACACATGTCGACAATAATATATATGCATATTGCAGCGTCCAGTTGCCGGACTCATCACATGGCTGTCGACTTGATTTGATTTTGCCTTTCTTGGGGGTGGTCTCAAACGACCGGCGTCATTTAATCTCCCTCCCTATTACATAACATTTTGAATCAACCTGCATCAACCAGCTTTGGCAAAGTCGCTGCAGTCACCCCTTATAGCGCAAAACTGTCAACTTCTATTTATAACCTTGCTTATTCCCCTCAGTCCCCTGACATGTCCATCTATCTGATGACAACTTGAATACGCCTTCTAGATTTTGAGATTGAACATGCAACCGTTTTTCTTGATGCGCCTCTGAGCGTAGTTTCCAAGGAATTAGGCACAAACGAAACGTGCTTAATGTGACCGGGATTTCAGCGAGCCGGAGCCGCTCAGTGCCAGCACCCCGTCGACTTGTCAAAACGTCCATTTATCACTGGGAAACGTTGTGCAATCGTCTTACAGCCTTTTATTATTCCCCTGTTTGGGATTATTGTGTGTTATTACCTCTCGTCTCTGGCGGGAAGGGTAATAACAGACATTTCCTTGAATTAGTCTTTGAAGTTGAGCTGGTTCCTGCAATCACGGGATAGTGGGACGAAGTACAACCGATTCAACGAATTCATGTGTGTCGGTTGGTTCAACGACCAGGGGTAGTGTAATCAACCACCACCCCTGGATTGCGAGGATGCCGGTAACGGAACAGATACACGTGAGAACGATTTCGCTTATATTATTGTCTTACATCGACCTTTACCGCAAGTCCCCTAACCAGGCGTGTTGGTGTCGTTTCAGGCGATCTATTCCTGCTGGTCTACAGCATCGACAGTCGCGCCAGCTTCCACGAGGTCAAGCGACTACTTGAGCAGCTCCACCAAGTGAAGCAGCGAGTGACCTCTACAGGACCGGCCTCGAAGAATGTGCCGATGCATGTGCTCCTGGTGGCCAACAAGTGCGACAAGGAGCAAGACAGAGACGTGTCGCTGCAAGAGCTGAAGGAACTCGCTGACAGCTTTCAGGTTTGTCACATTGAGACGTGTCCTTTGTTCTTCCTCCTCGCCTCCTCGGTATCTGTTGGCAAACAATTCTGTAGAATGATATAGATTTACTAGAAAATTATATGTATACAATTATGTAAAGTATTTATGACCGTTTCGATTTTCTATAGAATTATACGTATACAATTATATACAACGTTTATTACCATTTCAATTTTCTATAAGTATATAGAATATTACTTATAATCCTATATAAATATATGGCCACTTTACTTTTTATAGAATTCTGTAGATTATTCTGTGGAATTCTATATAATCTTGCACAAAAATCGAAATAGAATATTTCATATTAGCATATATTCTATATAATTCTATAGGATTGTTAGTTAAAGGGTCCCTTGCAAGGGGAGTGATATTTAGGTCATATATTGTTGTGTAGCTCTTTTTGTTACTGCCCTCTGCAGCCTCGTTTCGCAGACCACTTGTTTTGTGTTATTGTATATTGCGATGTAGTTTTGTTTGCTTGTATTTTTCACTTGGAACTAAATAACTGAATCCTGAATCTGAATCCGGACCTCCCGTCTCAGCTGTTGTCTTCACCTTGTTTCTGCAGCCCTGATGTTTCTTCTCCTGTCCTTTCTTCGGTAGTCTGCCTAAATATGTTCTTATCAAGTGGCCGGCTCATATCATTCAACTTCTTACCAATGGTCCAATGAAGCCGAATTGCATATCACCTCTTCCCCCAGATCGTCGGGAATGGATCACAAGTATACTTCAGTGGTTCTTGGTCAAATAATGGAGATGCCATATCAAAGAAGAACGACACTTTTTATATTCGTGGGCATAACTGTGAGTGAGGAGTCTCGTGCGAATGAAAAGAGCATGTAGGCCGATAATAAGCCATTAAAGACTAAGCGAAATTAATCTTTTATATTCCCGATCTGAATGAAATATGATCTAAAACAGTGTCCTGATATTCCACTAATGTTTAATCCCCTTTGCCACCCTTTACATTTTCTGCACAGTTTGTTTCGACACCTAGCGGTCGTTGTGACGTCACCGCAGGTAGTACCGCTAGGATTTAGCATGGCGCGCACCTATGCGGGTTGGTGTTTCAGGCCGTACCTAAAATTGCAATCGCGGAATTTAATATGTTTTATATCACCATAAAGATAATAATCTTACCTTCAAATGTGTCTCTAAATTCACCCAGGAATTTTGTTTTCTTTTTGAGTTATTACCGTTTGAACATAGCGAATGCAAAAACTTGCAACGATATTTGATATTTTTGATATAACAATAAAGCTAATAATCTTATTTACAGGTTTATCACTGATGTACCCAGGATTTGTTTTTAGGTCTTGAGTTATTGGCGTGTGAACATCGCGAACGCTTAATTCTGCAATGTATACGCGACATCGGATGTATCATATTATAGTGCAAGGTTGAGCTTTCGCAATGTTCAAACGGCAATAACACAAAACGTTAACACGTCCAGCGACAAACTTGTAGATAAGAATATTAAAATATTAAATTCCACGATTGCAATTTCATGTGCAGTCTGAAATAAGAGGCCGTACCGCCGCTCGCCATACGGCCCTGCCTGTGGTGACGTCAGCAACATCTGAATGGATGTGTCACACAAATGGCCACGTTTGAGTGGGCCTAGTGACATAAATTCGCAATGAACAGGCTTCACATTTGGCATATTATATGACAGGAGTATTAAGTTTATGCATACGAAGTTTCAAAGACATTAATTTTTTTATTTAACTGAGCCTTTAAAGACTTCTGTACACCTGAGAGGGTTTTGGGCCAGCGTTCCCGGTTGTTTCTATCTACATGCCCTTTATCTTTCCTCCAGACTTGCGTATTTATGTTTCGCTGGTACTGATATTTTCTAGGACCTACATACCATAGCCGTGACTATAGCTTTCCTTGCTTTGCCCTTGAGTTAATATGTTTGTAGCCACTGATTCTCTTGATACGTGGTTGACTCTACTTCATCTAGAACTTCATCTTATAGTATATAGAATATTAGCAACGTTAATGGGATATATAATATTAGCAACGTTAAGGTAATCTATTAGTTCTCAATAACCACTGTATGTCATGTTGCTTCCTTTGCTGGTCGCATGTGTGCAACCAGCAAAGGAAGCAACATTTACAATTCGCGGCACCATTTAGTTTTGCATGCGTGCATGAAAGGTCGCAGGATTAAGTCCCCGCCTCTGCTGGCAAACCATGAAATAGACCTGTTTTTATCTAAATGAAAAAATGCTTTGGTTTAAGCGTTGTACATGTGGTTTCGACAATAGGGTATGATTGCAATGCATATCAGGTTCGCAATGGTAGTGGTTGACCACTTTCGCAGAGGGGCCACTTTGCCGTCCTTTTCCATAAAATGATATCAAAACAAACAGTCTTGGACGTTAGCATAAGAAATTCTAAATAAAACTACACGTACTGTTGTTTTCATCCGGTGCTCGCTATTTGTGACAACCATCTTCTACACTACAGTTATTATTGTCCTTCCGTCTAGGGCTGCGGATACATCGAGACGTCTGCCAAGTGTAACAAGAACATAGACGAGGCGTTCGCCAAGCTGTTCGACATAGCGAGCCTGCCATCCGAGATGAGTCCGTCTCTACACCGCAAGGTGCAGCCCGGCTACGTCGGCTCAACGGCTCGGTGCTCTACCATCAAGCGGAGCCTGTCGCTGCGTCGCCGCGTCAGTGAGGCATGTGGCGCTATAGCTCCCAACGTGAGAAGGCCTAGCATCCGAACTGATCTGTTGCTGATTCAGCACCGCCAGAACTCGACAGAGCGGGATGTTAGCAAGCAGGCAGCTAGGTGTACTGTGCAGTGACACGTGAATGTACGTCGATGACTCGGTCTCACAGCCTTGCCCCGTCACAGTCAGGTTCACTATGTCAATATATATATATTTCCGCTGGGTTTTTGAGGCTAGCAAATGAATACATTTTTGGAAACGTTTAAGCGTGAGGAAGCCGAAAATTACGGCTTCCAGTTGCCCATAAATATGTAAGGCAGTCATTGTTGATTTTCAAAATGATTATCATTAAATACGCGTTTCTATAAATCCCGAATACTGTTAAAACCGTTTTCGGACCGTTAGAAATGTCAATACACTTGGCGTTCGATAGAGCGACCAGTTTGCCGATTGATGATCGACACTTGCAGGAATATAGCTTGTAAATCAGAAGGAAGGGTAACACTGATATCAACCATGCACAACAGCACACTTACACATACACACGCACCCATGCACGTACACACGCGCAAGCATGTACACACTCACATGCACGTACTCATGCACGCACGCACACACGTACACATGCACACACATAAGAACGCACATACACACATGTCCTCACTCAAATACACATACATACTGGAACTACGACCGTGTTCTTACCAACGTGCACCGTCTTGGATAAACACCACAAAGTCAATACTCATGGCCTTTTCTGTTGACAACTTTGACCATGTAACTATTTACCGGGGATGATATTTTTCTCAAAACATTAGATACTCGCCTTTAAAAGGCTTATAATGTAAATATTGTAGACGTAATTACGGAGACGTTATGCGTGTTTGGTCAATGTCACTGCCAGAATAGCTGTAAGTTGTGAAATAGCAATAACATAATGACATGCCCATAGGCGGATCCAGGGGACATGTGCCCTCTAGACCTTTGGAATGTGCCCGCGTTATGCCCGCGCTAGCCTTATATGCCCCTAGACCTTGGGAATGTGCACACGTTTTGGTGAGTCTCAAGGGGAATGGGCTATTTGAGGTTTTTGATGAGCATGAAGGTGGGTTTTGGCGAGCCTCAGTGGGGTGCAATTGGAGGTTTTTGGATAGCCTGAAGGTGGTTTTGTTTTGGCGAGCCTCAATAGGGATGCAGTTAGACCGCCTTCTCTGTATCTTGATGCCCACTGTGGCATTTTACTGAATTCGCCTTGAATGTGTAAGAGACCGGGAATAGCTGTTTTAATTGTGAGTGCCGCCGTGAAATTAAGTTGACGTAATCCAAAATTGAGGCGTGGTGTTTGGTATTGTATTGGATTGATACGTTTGGTGAACCCAAATAGTAGCATGAAATAACGAAACTGTACAACACCAACGTCAGGCTGCCAGTAGTTTTATTTCAATGTGCACTTTTTGTTTCAGCGGGGTGAATTGTATGATCGTTCATGAGTATTGCCACCGTCTTCGAGACACGAACGAGATATATTAAATTTAGTTTTAAACAACCTTGTAATCAACGTATTTGTCATTCCATTTTCTAGGAAGTGTAATGTGCCTTCGGAGTAGTTCTAGAAAGATAAATATCACCGGAAACGTTGAGGTTGGCAGTAAGCTGCATCAACTGTTATAAAGAACAGGCAAGACCTCAGAAATGTATATTCATTTCTTCAACGCCATAGCCTTAAACATTGATGTTGCTGCGTTGACGGCGTATATCAAACATATATGACAGAATTGCGCTGTGTGTTGTAGTCAAACGTACAGGATGTCTGCACAAAACAATTAGTAACATAACGATTCTACGGCAAACAGTGCCGTGGAAATATGTGAATATTTATCAATTTATTAAAAAATTACAATACTGTATGAATGCGTTGTACAATTGGAGTCTTCCGCTGTTGAATGTTCATGTAGTACCATGTCATAATACTGTGTTATATAATAGGTCGTTCGTGTATTTTATTCCAGACAATTAGCAACATAAACGTACTATTTCATGGGATAGATGGAGGTCAGATAATTAGTACTCCCTGTAGTACTCTCTGTACTAATTAACAATGGCTACTAAAGATTTCTGAAATTTACTCATTGGTTTTGCACTGATACGTCTACAGTAAAACAACGATTTCATATATATATTCAATTATCTGGACAACACAATATATTGGTCTTGGAAGAAAACCCACCAGTCCTATTCGTGGCCGGGTATCACAATGAGAACCTGTCCAACAGTTGGCTTCGCGCACTGGGCTATATTTATCGAAGAACAATTCCTAGAACTGTGCCACACACAGTCTTGTGTGCAAAGCAACCAAGGTTTATGTAACACGTTTTGGAGCCACTATTTCACGCGGTTATATCTAGTGTTAGGGTAGTAACAACGGAAACCTCTATGTCTGTTTAAAACCGTTTCGTACTGATATTCGGCCTGTAAAATACAGTACGACTGGTAAATATTCGGATCTTTGTGATTGCGTAAGCTGGAAAAAATGACGACGTAACGTGTGTCTTGTTTTAGGTGTACATATCGGTAAACACGAGTGTTTCCGATATGTAGGGAGTAGTGGCTGAGTGGATCGAGCTCCGGATTGCCAATACAGAGGACCTGGATTCGAGCCCACCATGCTAGTGTTTTGTCCTCTGAAGATTAGATGATTTTTTTCTCTTCAGTTTGCAAGTTTTCCGTCTTCTTCAGAATAGACTCATACAAACGCGCACGCACGCACGCACGCACGCACACACGCACACACGCACACACGCACACACGCACACACGCACACACGCACACACGCACACACGCACACACGCACACAGATACATCAACAACTCGGCACGGCAGCAGTATTTAATTTTACGAAAGTACCGGAGGGTTCGCTAAATTATCTAAATGCGGAAGTGTGTTCGCGCATGCGTGAGTGACGGCTGTAAGTATGTGTGCACATGAGCAATACTATGATTCGTTAGCACACGAGGCAAACACTGAAATGATAATGTTCATAAATTGGCAAACTGTCACGTTGGTCCGATATCACGCTGATCCTAATTCCTGTTAAAGCTGCCTACGCAAATTCGATTTTTCGCCAGTCTTCTTTCGTCCGTCTCATTTCGGAATAAGCAAACCGATCCACTACGACACGTCGGTTCGTTTGTGGGAATATGTTATTTAATTTTAATTAAATCAACGAACAAACTGTAACATTAATTTCGGTTCGGCCGAGCCAGAATTCGGTTAAAAGGGCAAAAGTTGCCTACTGTACACATTGCTTAAGCTGTTCAAACAGTACAGATACGGTTGAACCGAATAAACCTGATTAGCGATGGACCGCATGAACCAAGAAAAACTTATTGTAATTTGGTTAGTGAGCGTTATTGTAATTTGGTCTGTGAGCGTAGGAGTAACGCAACATTTTATTACTCGCCTGGTGAACATCGACATTGCTTAATTAAAGTCAAACGGCGTTGATGTATTTTTATATATTTATGGAATTGCTATTCTATGTCATGTAGTGATGGCAGACTTAAAACGAAATCTAGAAAATTGCTGTTAGCCCGACCTCCCTCCGTCACAATTGGTATTTACTATTTGAATGTTTTGTATATAATTCGAACGTTTTGTGGGCGAAACATGTAAAGTACTAACGATACTTTTGGCTTATTATACATACTTAATATAACTTATATATTATATATATATTATATATATATATATATAATATATATATATATAATATATATATATATTAATAAATCAAAAATGGACAAGGTCGTCGTAAGGTCAGTGCACGTAAACTGTCAATTTGGTGCTAACACGCAGTGACGCCGTAAAACAACCTACCAGACGTGACGTGGAGATTATTTCTGTAAATGTCAATATAACAGTCTTGGCAGTTTTCACGACGCCGTCCTATCTATCCTGTCAAAACCTGTTGGCATTTATCAGATCTTTACGTTGGTTGTTTCCCGAGAACGTCGGAAGTGTCGCAGATTCCCAATTAACTATTTTTGGCTTATCGAGAGTCCAGCCCTTTTGATCTACGTGTATCCCGCCCTTCTGAAGTATGTGTCGATTTTATTTTTAAACATATTCACGCTACTAGCACCCGCAGATAATCTGTTCCATTCATTTACAGTCCTTTGTGAGAATGAGAAGTTTCCTATATCTTATCTACACTGCTCCTTTACTAATGTGACTTCATGTCCTCTAGTCCTTCTATCTTTCTTAATTGAGAAAAC
Source organism: Escarpia spicata (assembly GCA_963995525.1). Taxonomy (NCBI): domain Eukaryota; kingdom Metazoa; phylum Annelida; class Polychaeta; order Sabellida; family Siboglinidae; genus Escarpia; species Escarpia spicata. The sequence continues at coordinate 6,706,745 of OZ023210.1, forward strand.
AATTTCCATCAACATTTTCATAACCATTCCTTATTGTAAACACTTCCATCTGATTTTCTCTCAATCTCTTGGTCTCTTTCTTTTACGCGTATTTCGTAACTAAGATATCATTTTAGTCGCTCTCCTCTATACTCTTTCTAGCATATCTATGTCCTTCTTGCGATATGGCCTCCACGCTTGTATACAATATTCTAAATGAAGCCTAACTATTGTTTTGTACAGCGGTATTATTACTTCCTTTTCCTTTTACGGTATATTTCGCCTAATCAATCCAAAGTTTTGATTTCTCTTTGAAGCTGCAATTCCGCACTGCTCTTAAACCTTCATATCAGCATTAATGGTTAAACTTAAGTCCTTTTCTTTTACAGTAGCATTTGTGTGGAGGCATGACCAAAAAAACATTTGCCACTTTTCAGACTATTCGATGAACCTGTAAAGATTATCTTGTAAATGCTGCCTATCTCCATCACGTTTAATCTTTCTAAACACTTTTGTATCATCCGCAAATTTCAACACCTTGCTTGTTATATCACCGTCCAAATCGTTGATATATGTTAAGAATAATATCTGTCCAAGTACTGATCCCTGTGGAAACTCACTCAAAACTGATTTCCAGTTTGAAACCTACCCATCAACTACTACCCATTGTCTTCTATCAATCAGCCATTTTTTTATCCAGTTAATTGTACCATTTCCTGTGCCATTGGCCTTTTGTTTAAGCAATAATTTTTGATGTGGCATTTTGTCGAAAGCTTTCTACAAATCTATGTAGATTATATCTACTGGTGATCCATCGTCTACCCACTTAGTGATATTCCCAATTCCCTGGATACTATGTATGCTATTGTCTGTGTGTAGTCGACAATTGGTCTGAGTGACACCCCCTCCTTGTGGATTTATGGTGATCCGTACATCCTTGTACTTTTTCTAGCGTAGGATACAATAACCAGTACTGATCTTTGGTGATCTTCCCTTCCTTCTCCAATGAATTTACCATTCGGATGAATTCTGCCTTATATTTCTTGGTTGGATCCTTCTTTAACTTCTCATATGTCGCTTCGTCACATAGCAGCTCTTTATTTTTGTCTGGTATTCTTTCGTTTCCATGATGACTGTCTCACGTGTACGATGATGTCATTCAGCGTCATCGGTACTGATGAAGTCGACGTGGTACGTTGACGAAAGCCTCTACCAGGTAAATTAAATACATCTTGGATATAAAAAGTGAAAGTTTCTGATTTGAAAACGAACTATCCTGAAGAATATTCAATAAGCTTATGTTTGGACTTCGATAAACTAACCCAACTGTTAACGTTGAGTTTCCTGTAACTATGTTACACCAAACAGTTTCTTCGCAATCTGCTTCTCTTTCTAATTTTATTTCATATATAATACATATAATATATAAATAAAACTCAACCTCCCCTTCTTCCTGTTCTATCTTTCCTAAACATTAAATTGCCTGTCAGTCCCAATTCAGCATCTGATATATCGGTGGTAACCCATGATTCGGTTATACGTATTATGTGAGGGTCAATATCTTCTACCATAATGTTTAGTTCACTTCTTTTGTTTACTATGCTCCTTGCATTTAAACAAATGCATTTATAGCCAGCTACAGGACAGGTTCTTTGCTGTTTTATTTGTACTGTCTTTATCTATGCCTCCAGTTTCAGGTTTCTCTGTGTATCCCCCTGCGCATCTAATTTAAGATGAACGGGTTCTTGGAATCATTGAACAAGAACAACACGTGGAACGAAATACAACTGATTCAACGTACATATATGCTTTGTGTGGGATAACTGCCAGTGGTGGTGTTGTCAACTACCATCTTGGTATGCGAGGATGAGGGACTGCATGTCATTCATATAAGACCCAGTGGGTCCAATGATACAGCGTGTACACTGACTGCTCGCCGTCTCTCACACGCCCGACTGGGAAGCAACTACCGCAAGGAACAAGATCCAGTGGGTTCGAGATAGAGATTACTACTCTGTGGGTCAACGACAGGTTACACATTTACCCCCTGTGTTGGATCTTTTACTTTCCCTGGCAAAAAAATCAGATAGAAGGGAACAATGGCTTTTCGTGTCTCTCCCAAAAGACACGGGCAACGTGAGGTGAATGAAATAAAGGTTTCGAGACGGCGGCTGGTGCAATCGAACCACCGTCCCCCGCACAGTCCGGCGCTTTACCGCGCGACCACCGCTCCGGAAAATTAATCACATTCCCATCGACGTATCTTATTTCAAAGTATATTAGAACTACATTCAGATATGACAAGAAGATAACAAGAACATGGCCTGACTCTGTAAACATGTGTCCTGCCAGTTCCTATAATTAGCTACAAGATCGCTATGACGTCAGAATGCTTTAGCTTCGTTTGCTAATTAATCTGTCGTCTTGCTCGCGTATTCTGAAGGCCGTGAAAGCCCACAAGCCCGCACGTATACACACGTGCACTCACGCATGCAAATTCCCACACAGTATCGTCCCGTTTACGATGCCTAGGAACATTAAGACGCTCTGCGTTGAAGCCTAATCTCCGTGAAAGTACGTCAACGATATTATTATGACGTCACACCGATGCTAGCGTTTTCTCATAAAAGACGCTAGAAACGTTTTGCGATTACTTTAACCGTCGTAAATGCGCCTTCCCAATTAATTAGTGTAAATAGAATTGATACAAACTGCGTGGAGAATATTTTTTTAACTATAGGTTCAGCCGATTGTATTTTTTATCGCACAGTTGCCATTTAAGGGCGAGGACAATTGACGCCAACAACGAAATGCCAATGGGGGTAGATCTCGTTATTTAAGCAGTTAAATGTGATGTGTGTGATAATGGTGTCTTCCCCCTGCTACATGTGACTGCACTAGCCCTCACACATCGAGCTATAATAGTGCTGCATGTTTAAATTGTGAAATGACATCCAATCATCTGGTTTGTATTGAATAATAAGGAGGCCTAGATATACATGATTTCCCCATAAATGAGACATGACTCAGTGTCTGCATCACACCTGTTCTACACACACAGTTCAACAATATGTTCTGTTGAAGTTACGACAACATACGTTGTGCGCAGAGCAGATCTGTGAATACGAGAACGGAAGATTGTCACACTGAATACGCCATGTAACGTAGTGTAGGTGGGAAAGAAACGAAATTACTCCGTCAATCTGGCAACGAGTGCATATTCGTACTGGGGACCATGGGAATCAAACTTTGCAGAACAATCAGCATCGACCAAACTCATTTATGTAGCAACAATTAATTTCGTTGTGCATCTGTGATGTTATTGCAAAGATTATCTAATCAAAAACTAACCCATGGCAGTGTACACATTTGCGGTCGATCGTTGTTTGAAACCGTACGGTTTGCGCCCGTGCGTGTGGTCGTGCGTATAAGTTCGCTCGGGCACTTGGTTGTGTGTGTGTGTTTGCTTGTGTGTGTGTGTGTGTGTGTGTGTGCGTGGGCGCGTGCGCGCGTACGTGTGTGTTTGTTTGTGCGTGTGTGTGTGTGCGTGCTAATTGCATTGTTGTCACAGATTGTAGTGCTATTAGTTGAACAAATACCGTCCGCGCAATAATCGCAGCATGACAGAATGATTCCCATTTGAAGAACAGTTGGTTTCCGAATGAATTAGTCTGCTAGGGATGACATGCAAAGTGCTTTGGTATTTCCTAAAATATAAGGCAAGTGCTTGTTTCATAATTGATATCTGTAACACGTCGCCTGTGGAAGAAAGGGAGTATATCCATTGAGCAGTAAGACAGAAAGTAAGAAGGACATACATTCTCCAAGTTATTATTTGTGTGTTTCCTGATATGTTCAAACTGAGCAGCAAAAATATGTACGATGATTCAGATGATTTGCACACGTTTATTCAACATTTATACATCTATTGTACCCAGCTCATCAATTTGTTAGAATACTAAAATATACAATACAATCATGTACAACGACGTAGTATGTCACGTTTGGTGAATGTCTACATTGTATAGTGGCCAGTTCATGTCTCAAGGGACAACGCTTCATGGGGTATAACTGCGTGTTATTTACCCGTGAGGAGCATCCAACAACACATAATGTCAATGTTACAATGAAATTTACTTTTCAACATGATCACCGAAAAAGTGTATAATCTATGTTAACTGTATATTAACTCTACAATCGTCTGCATTATTGATGGCATATTTCATTGCAAAATAAATTATACACAAGAATGTTGATTTCTGTGTCGTCATTTCGAGGTTTTCTGTCCTTGTCGTTTGGCTGTTTTGTACTGAATTGCAGCTAAGGAATTATTATATAAACTATATATTCTCTAGTAATATGTTACTGAGAACCGTATGCCAATACTTCAAATATGCTGTCGAAGTAAAGTACATTCCGTCGAACACATACATGTTAAGCATTTAGAGCATGAGGTCTCATACTGCCTTTTTCTGTATGTACCAAGTTAATAACTTTACAAACTTTGCTTGCGATTAAGGTTACATCATATTGCTGGTATATTTGGAATGCCCCATTTCGATACACCAATATGTTATGCAATAACGTCGTTTAGTTCATGTCATATTGAGAAAAGAAGATGACGGAACCGAGAGAAGAGACTGGCATGTAAAACACCTAACGTTGAGTAGTCGGAAACAGAATGAGATGAGCGGGACACGTGCAAAGAATGAGCGAAGGCAGACTGTCAAAAACAGCATGAAGGCAGAAGAAGGTGGCAAAGGATGAAAAGGAACGACATCATGAAAAGGGGCCTTAGGATGGCAGGTGTGAACAGCAACGAAAGGAATGACATTGCGGACAACAGAGAGAGGTGGAAGGAAATAACAAAAAAGCAGAAGAAGCAACTGAGTGACGTGGACCCCCGCCCCACAAGGGAGCAAGGGGCAGAAGAAATCATATTGAGAGCATGTCCTTCAGCGCGGCGTCGGGCCCGTACGGAAACTGTACTGTCCGGCATAAGACGGCGGAAACCGTCTGATGAGAGCTGCCCGACATCGCGACCGTCGAGCGAGTCGATCGAAGATGCGGCATCGGGCCGCCTGCCAGCGTCGTTCGTCCTGCACTGTGTGTCGCAGCGCGTCTTCTTGTGGGTACGCCACGCCCTGGAAGAGACACATGTTTACATATGTACGTACAGACAGGAGTAAACGATGGTTTCGTAATTATGAGGAACATGGTCACACGCTAAAGGAGGGAACGCTGATTGTTATTCTGAGTGTAGCAAATATCATGGTCATTTTAGACA
>OZ023210.1:6712210-6729710 GCA_963995525.1 Escarpia spicata
GACCCGACAGCAACGTAGGTGGTCAGTGACCACCGGGTCAGCGTATATTTCGAACGCTGCTACCAGCACTTACTGCACAGAATCAACATTAGCATTGGCTCTATTACATTTGGGTTTCTTGTGTGGTACGGCGGCCTGAGTATCGTGCATCGCAACACTCTGGCACGAACAGTCAGGGTTAGTGGCAAGGTGGTGGGAAAAAGACCAGTCTAGAGGATCTATACAGACAACGGGCAGAGAGAAAGGGAAGGAATGTCTCCTCAGACCCAGAACATCCCCTGTTTCCATGCTATAAACTACTTCCTTCTGGCCGCCGCTTTCAACTCCCTCACTGCAAATTGAACCGCACTCGAAACTCTTTTGTCCCCTCGTCAATAACACTAATGAATGAGTAACTGACGTTCGTTCCCCTCCATCTCTGCCAGTCTGACACTGAGTGAGCCTGAGATGATTTGTGAGATTAATTTAACTTTAACTTAACTTTTTAAAAACACACACACACACACACACACACACACACACACACACACACACACACACACACACACACACACACACACACACACACACACACACACACACACATATATATTTATATACAGAGAGACGGGTGGAGGAGGTGAGAAAGATGGGAAAGGAGCTATATGGGGGAGGGGAGGGAAACGAGGAGGGCGAGGTAGTGGGCGAGCGAGAGAGGGAGAGAGAGGAAGAGAGAGAGAGAGAGAGGAGAGAGAGAGAGAGAGAGAGAGAGAGAGAGAGAGAGAGAGAGAGAGAGAGAGAGAGAGAGAGAGAGAGAGAGAGAGAGAGAGAGAGAGAGAGAGAGAGAGAGAGAGAGAGAGAGAGAGAGAGAGAGAGAGAGAGAGAGAGAGAGAGAGAGAGAGAGAGAGAGAGAGAGAGAGGAGAGAGAGAGAGAGAGAGAGAGAGAGAGAGAGAGAGAGAGAGAGAGAGAGAGAGAGAGAGAGAGAGAGAGAGAGAGAGAGAGAGAGAGAGAGAGAGAGAGAGAGGAGAGAGAGAGAGAAGAGAGAGAAGCGAGAGGAGGAGGAGGAAAGACAGACAGACAAATAGACAGACGTGATGCAGACATACGTACATTCGTCGTGCCTATAACAAGTCGTGGTGACCACGGCGCCATTGCCTGCTATGGGATGTTACGATAGTGCGTCGACGAACAACACTATTACCACAAGGACACATCAGTCATCACAACAGCACCACAATGACATTCTACAAGTATATATGATAGGAGAGGGACAAGGAAAGACCAAGGAAGATGTGCCTCGACAACATCAAATAATGGACATACTATTATATGGAAGATCAATTCGAGGCAACCCAGGACAGAGACGACGGGTAGCTGACAAGTCATCCAGATGTTCACACCAATGACCGTCTCTGTCAAGGGTGGAGAGCACCAGGACACATTACCATTCGAACAAACGACAGTGAGTATCTCTGGTGCAAGATATTGAACAATCCAGTGAATACACCACAGTCGGCAAGTGGACCAGGGAACATTTGGCTTATTGAGACATGTTTGGCTATGTGAAATACGACCGTGTCAAGGAATACTGTATTATATCAAATCTATACTTAATCTCCTGGCCTATAATATTATAGGCTTGTTAAGGCACCTTCTTTTAGGCGCTTCCCGTAAGTGGGCCAATGTCCCAAAAAGTTTACAAATAAGATTTTGCATGTCCAAAAGTAAATATTTGATTCTAAACAATGACGTTATATTTTATTATTGCTTGCATATAAAGACGACTATTTTCCATGAATAGTTCAATGTAATATGAGTTACTTTTGTTATACCAGCTACATGCAGTCAACCTTGGTTGTCATCGCGAGTCTAGCGTCATCGACAAAAAATTACCATACTACAGACAATTTGAGCATTTTAATTACATTTAAACAAAAACAATCTTTTAGAATTATCTAGTATATATGCCATTTAATAAGAATCAAGAGCTATATGGTAGCACTTGACTTGGAGACATTTTGTTTACGTCATGGATACTTTGGTGAACATTTTAGCTCTGTGTTGTTTCATAGAAAGGCTTAATTTCAATGACTGCAGCTCTTTCAGAGACGTGTTTGGAAGTATAACTGGAACATAATCAGTAACATTAGTTAATTATCTTTGACTATGCTAACTTTCATATGTGTCCGGGATTGGAACTAGGCAAAGTGTAAGCTAAGAAATGAACATACCTTGATGACGCTGGACACTAATATAGTTATTATTATATATTACCATTATTCTTAATCGAAAACAAGTAAAATGTAACATGATTTAGCAAGCAACTGTACACAGGTATGGAGTAATTAGGGTTGGTATTTTTTTTAGTATTTCACTTCCTTAAATGGTTCTTCATTTCATAATTAGTTATGCATGTTGTTTAATAATCTGATCCACAACATGTTTGTTGGTTAGTCAATGTACACCAATCTATTTTATCGATGCGGGTGTTTATAAAACATTGACCAATCATGACATTAATTAACGACACAAAATCAACACATAAACCCCAAAATAGGCCATGCATGACTGTTAACAAGTGATGATGCTGGACACTTTGCGATGTCGCTGGACACGGATTGGGCAGAATTGATTCAAACAACACTGGTTTTCCTTACAAATAAACATAATTTATGTGGTTGCATCTTTGAAGAGATCTAGGCAAGCTCGTGTGACGTTTCCGAATTTATCTGGAGCTAGGCCTATTACATATCAACGGTAGAGGTGTAATTATATATGTACATATGAATGTGAATTTAGAGTATGTGGATCCTTTGACATGGAGTTGTCACACCGCTTTTTGTACTTGCCATCTTGCAGGACAATGTCAATTTGTTGCTACTCGACAACATTACTGTAGTTGTTTCCAAACTCTATTTAAACCCTTCTTGATATGCGTGTTTACACAACACGTCCGGACTTGTTAGCATATAAGCCAATCTGTAGGATCTTAGTTTGAAAGGAATATTTTGTTGTATGTTATATAAGCAGATGTTATTGCTTTTGAAGCGTACGATAACATCAGTGTTCGGTATTGGCTTACAAAACAAGCAAGGCATGGTTTTTGTATTTGGATTTCCCTCATACAATTGAGCAGGCAGGTATTGAAGATCAAATGTATTTTCCTTCTTCAATTGCTTCTTCTTGTCATTAGTCACCGCAAAGTAGTTCCTGACAGGAAATGTATCCGGCCTGTTTCTTCAACTCCATCCATTCTAACTGCAGAAGACCGTCCCACGCGTTCTGTCTTGTCCTGCTTATGGCAGTCCAGTTGCAACATCTTAACGACCATGCTCTCTTTCGTCCGACTTATTTTCAAGTGACGTCCGAAGAACAGTGTCCGCTTTGTTTGTCTTGACGGGACTGATTTACAATGCTAACAAAAGTGCTACTTGCAATGGCAGGGTGGGCCTTTCTCATTTCATGGTTTTAATTGCTTGGCATTCATCAGAATAACGTCGGTACGGGGTAAGCATACTAGCATTTGGTGGAAGGTTCATCGTGGAAGTTATATCGTTTTTAAAAATCTCCTAGTCCTTCTACCAGATGGCAAGTATTGCACAATAATAAGGCCTATGCATGTTATGCTGCGTCTCCATCTCCTTCCCCAAAGCAGTAACTTGCGTGTAGATAGATGAGGCTCACCAAAAAACCTCCAATTGCACCTGCTTGAGGCTTACCTCAAATTGCAGCCCCTTCGAGGCTCTCCAAAAAATCCGTTGACCCCCTTTGAGGTTTTCCAAAAATCTTCAATTGCACCCCCTTGAGACTCTCCAAAACATCAACCTGTACCCCCTAGGCTCTCCAAAAACCTCCAAATCCACTCCTCCCCTTTATAGTCCATTTGATATTCAATATGTATTCAATAGCCAACCTAGAAATGTTCTATCCTGTGAACTTTGTTGTTGATTTGTACTCATATGGGGTCCTAGAACAAATTCAGCTTGGTTGCCCAAACAGCAATTCTGGGCAATCACATTAATTTGCATAAATCCAAGATGGCCACTGGTCGATACCTTGAAAATTTTACTTTTGAACCACTTGTCCTAGAATGATGTATAATACCTCTTTTAAGAGATGTTACACTATGCACCCAGTATCGTTAGTAAGGCTAAATACGTTATATTATTTAGTGTAGCAGAGTTGAACGTATTTACAAATCGATGTTCTATAATACTATATAATTATACATAAAAACGTTATTAAACCTCTGCTGCAACAGCCATTGTCTCCGACAACTACGCGGAACTTCCACCAACATCGGCTGGTATACTTCCATTTTCCGACGCTTGTCCCCTCGATGCACGCGCCAGTTGCAACTGTCGACGTCGCTGGGCCTTCCCAACACCATAAAGCTCTTTCCCTTTCTTTCTCCTACCTGACATACTACTGCTTTTATGAATAACTTGTGAGAGAACACGTGGAAACTTTCGGAACGAATTAGTAAACATTAAATGAACATAATTTATGCAGAAATGTGCACTATAGTCAATCACGTCGTTGATCGGGAGCACATGATCCCATCGTAAAAAAAGAAAAGTTCTTATGTAACGCAGTGTCCAGTCCTCAGGACTGCTCAAAGCGCTTTATACTGTAATCCCTGGCAGACCTATTCAATCGAACACCATCTCGACGTCTATGGGAAGCATTCAGCCACGCTGCAATTAATGCGCGAAGACTATTCTTACACACATTTCCACAACTGTCTATAGCCAGGTACTCATTCATACAGCTGAGTGAACTGAAGCAATGTAGAGTAAACGAACTTGCACAAGGTTCGACACCCCTGCACAGGATTCGATATCGTTTAATAAGAAGCCGATTGTCGCTGCGTTGGTTGTCCTGGGTTGACTGAGGGGTGCTCATTTATAGTCTACTCGGATATGGTCGGAAATCTTTATAAAATATTACTCCCATGAGACACTGAAAGTGACGCTGTCCAACGGTGAGCTATGTTGGAATTGAGCGGCTTGGCGACGTATAAACATCGCGAGAAAAAAGTAAACATGTCGCATTACACGCATCATTTCACTAAAACAAAGACTTTGTGACGATGGGGCATGCCACAAAAACGATGTTTTAAAACATGAAATATTTCACTTCGTAACAACAATGTATACACAAGGCAAGTTGAATAATTTGTTTACGCGAATATGTAAACAACTCAAAATCGTCCCCAAGTGTAATATCTATATTTCTCCAAACATATTTATCAAGTTTGCCCAAATAATATTCTACTGATATGCTAGTTTTGTTATCTTCTTATCCAAATGTAAACTGTGAGCTCCTACGTACTGTAAATTAGTCATAAAAACATTAACGTTTTGACAATAACCAGCGAATAACGATGTCACCATATTTTTTTTGCAAACATTAACTTCCTTACACAACTATGTATGAATTGTTTTCATTTATAGTAAAAGCAACATGTTCCTAACGCATCAATACTGTAAATTAGAGTACCGGCTCTAATAACTGCACCGATATATATTTGAGTAAATTTGCGTGTCCAGCGTCTTTAAGCAGCTTATACATCTTGGAGTCTCGTAGGTCATTTTATTCGCAAATTAACTTCATTATGTTTGCTTATTCGTGTGTCCATATATCACTTATAAGAATGATATTGATATAAATCCTATTGCGGTTTGTTTATTTACCTTGTTCACCTTCGTGTCTGGAATAATTTAATCTAAACTGAGTAAACATCGGTCCATTGCTCGCAACATATGTCATGTTAGAGTCGGAAAAGCTATTGCCTGCATGAAGACGTCAGCCTCAGATGCATTCACCATTTTAATTCCTCTGAATCAAGGTATATGTGCGCTCTGAGCGGTGTTTTTCTGATGACGCTGGACACGCAATGACGCTGGACACGCCACCATTTCAGTTTCTCCTTCTTTGACCAAGAAATATCGTGAATATTGGAAGGGCCATTTTGTAGGTTTTTTTTGGTAGCCTTTTCCGTCGATGACGCTGGACACGCACGTAAAGCTCCACCCTACATTTTTAAACTTTAAGTTGCTATATTTTCCTAGTTTCCTCAAATTTATATTCAGTTCCATATTTTGTTCAGGAATCCTTGGTTAAGTTTATAAGAAAAGAATACATGTCGAAATACCCATCAATAACAATGATAAATTGATATGGTGTACCAATCTAAACCGATGACGGTGGACATGCAAAAAGTGCTCATCATAGAAAACACATTGTGATGTTTTTATTTCTTATTTTGTAAACATGATTTAGTACGGTAGCGCTTCCAAATTTGGAAAGGTCAATTGGACATGCCATTTTGGCCGTTTTGGGCTTCTTACGTCCACCTTTTGTCATTTTACAAACTAAATAGGTGGGCACACTCTATATGTCCTGAAGGCTCTTACTGAGACTTTGCTGACATTTTCGTAAGCCTGACTTTCTATTTCACGGTGTGAGAGACAAAAGACACGATTTTACCAATTGTACATTTTTTGGGACATTGGCCCAAGTACGATCTCTCGGTTTTGGAATGGTTTAATCGATCTCCTCTGTATTCTTTATTATGTATCCTCAACGCTTGTACACCAAATAGGCCAAAGGTCGATGTTAGTGTTGTCAATATAAGTTATAAATTGGGGGTGTCACTCCGGTGTAGCACACTCCGGTCACTCCCCCTGTACAAACACTACGATAATGTGTTGAACCTACGCTTAAAATACTCTAGAGTTTGTTATCGTTGGTCCATCGTATTTTCTTCAGGTAGAAAATAGGTCGATATTCATAGACTAATGACATATATAGCCCCAAATAATTCTCCCCACCAAATTTACAAGATCAGTCGGAACGCTGATAGACAACTTTTTTTTGCAAACTTGCTAAAGCTGTTTTAGAAAGTACGGCAGAGATATTAACTAAATATTGTGTTTGATCATCAGCCATACTTCATAACTTTAGATAGAACCTTCTCCCAAATATGAAAAGATACATATTTTAAGCAAATAGGCAATGCAGAAGGTTAGACATGAAATTAAATCAGATGAAATCTACAATAAACTTAGTAAAGCTCCAAATGCTAATCCAAATTAAAATTTTCATATCATATGTAAAGAAATAATAACGTCTAAAAATAAGCAAATGCCAAGCAAATTAATAAAATTTTATAAATATAAACATAACAAATCTACGTGGATCAATCAGGGTTAGCTCAAGTCAATCACATACCGAGATAATCTCTATAAACAATCAAAACTAACCAATCCAAATTCAAAAAATTATGAAAAAAATAACATTAACCTCAAAACGGTTGGAATTGGAATTCTAAAGACAAATATTCGTGCAGCAAAACAAAGTTATTTTGAATCATGTTTTAATCGGTACAAAAATGACAAGAAATACATGGAAAACAAAAAATGACTTTCTATTTAAGAAAAAAAACAGAATAAATGTCCAACATTCTTTAAAGAAAATTATGAAACATTAACGGATAAACACATATCGCTAATAAATTTAATATATCTTTTACAAACATTGCTCAGATTATTGCAAATGATATTAACTATGATGGTACTAAAAACTAAATTTTTAGTTATTATTTAAATAAAACTATAAATCCTGTATTTAGATTTCATAACATTGAAGAAGAAACTGCAAGGAAAACTATACAAAGTCTTCCGACAAAAAATAGTTGTGGAATTGATGGTATTTCTTCTAAATTGAACCCCACAATAATTAAATCAATAACTATATTAATAAATCAAGTGTTAAAGACGGGAATTTTTCCTGATGAACTCAAAATTGCCAAAGTAATTCCTATTATTAAGAAAGGTAATCCTATATTATTCAAAAATTATAGGCCCATTTATTTACTTCCAACGATTGCCAAAGTAATAGAAACAATTATCTTTACTCAGTTATCATCATATTTTAATGACAGGAACCTACTTTTTGACAATCAGTACGGCTTTATACCCAGACATTCAACTGAATTTGCTGCATTAGAATTAGTAGATAGAATTATAACGCAAATGGATAAAAATGATGTTCCAATTAACATATTTCTCGATCTTTCTAAAGCTTTTGACACTATTAACCACATCATGTTATTAAGCAAATTGAGATATTACGGCACTGATGATGCAGCTGTACTTCTGTTTAAAAGTTACTTTAATAATCATAGACAGTATGTCGAAATTGAAGAAATAAAGTCTGAAGTTTTACCAGTAGTAGTTGCTGTCCCACAAGGTTCAATCCTTGGGTCATTGCTATTTATCATATATATAAATGACTCTTCATAAGCTAGTGATATATTTTAATTTATAATATATGCAGATGACATCACGTATTTAGTACATTAACATCTTTTAGTGATAATATACAAAATAACACAATTGAATCTTTAATAAACTATGAACTTTCCAAAGTTGTTGAATGGCTAAATATAAATAAACTATCACTAAATAAAACCAAATCGAAATATATGATTTTTCATGTCCCCACCAAAAGTACACAAACCTTTACACTTAAAATAGACACTACAGCCAATGAAAAAGTAGATGAATAAAATTTTCTCGGGTTAACTCTTGATACAAACTTAAATTGGAAAACAAAACACACAGAAAAAATCTCTAATAAATGTGAAACAAATGATTGGCTTATTAAATAGGCTAAAATATGTATTACCATTATAAATTAAAAAAATTGTGTATGATTCTTTAGTGTCATTACATATACACTATTGTATATTGGCATACAAAGTAAACAGTTTAATGAAAATATAAAAGCTGTTCGTATAGTAATGTTAAATGGATATAATTCATACACCGAGCCACTGTTTAAGCAACTTAATTTGTTAAAAATAGAAGACCAATTAAAATTACAAGAATTTAAATTTTACTTTAAATACATTCACAAAAACCTACCTGTTTATTTAATAAACTGGCAGATTACTTCCATTGCTAATGTACATCATCATGCTACTCGGAAATCTAAAAATATATATACCGTCAGAACTAAACATGAATTTGCAAAACAATGTATTAAATACAACTTGCCCCCCACACTATAAACAATACTCCTGAAATTGTGAGAAAAAAAGATATATACTCACAGCGAGGCTTTGCAATCTACACTAAAAATATGTTTCTAAAAAAATACAAAGACACATGCACACTTACAAACTGTTATTCATGTCTCCAAAATCAATGATGCAAATTGTTACAAAATAGACGAAAACTACTATTTAAGTGAATGCACATATTTGAATATATCAGCCGATGTGTAAGGTATAAAGGACAACATATGTTTAAAAAAAGTTATAATAATTGGTTATAACTACCGTGGCTCCCATGATAGCGACAACATGTCTTAGTGGGTGCCACTGACCCCTTGTGTGTCTTAAAACAAAAGGTATATTTTTCTGCTTTAATCACTTATTATTTCTGCCTTTAAGAAATGTGGTATAATATATATGCATATTTATTTTGTTTGTGGTAAAGCATATACCTGACATGTTTATTGTGTAATTATTGTGTTATATTTTTGGGGTCAAAATAAACTTCTTGTTCTTGTTAAGCCATTGTTGGGCTATAAAAGTGTCACAATTAGTATAGGTGAAACTATTCACCAGATATTGTGAAATATTTTATTAGACAATCCGATCATTTTGAATGTGTAGTGTTTTGAACCTACGGTTGAAAACACTCAATTTACTAATGTTTTCGAGGGTGAGTGTTTTTAACTTACTGGACCGGCTTGTTATCTCTACGCTGTCAGTGGCGGCATTTTGTAAATGATGAATCGTTGAACATCGTTATTGGATGCGTGCCTGGTGCGTAGTCGAATGTCACCAGGATTTGTTTTTCATTTTCATAAAATCGCATAGAGTCATATATCATCATCGTCGACTTCCTCTTACAGGTGATCGTGAACGCAAACACGAAGAACTTGCTGTCATCGTTTCGTGATTCCACTCACTCGACTTCAAAGAGTAATTCTTGGAAAAGCGCGTTATCAACTTATCGTTCGACCAGCCCGAGTCGACAACAATGACAATCAATTAAAATTAGGTCCCACTAAGCAGCCCAATAACATTTGGTTGACATGCCACAGGTGCTGATGCAGGCAGCAACCCCTAGCTCGAAAGGAAGCTTAAGACACTATTTGGTCTTACCAATGGTAGCCTGCTTTACATGTACTGTTGCTCGTGTGACTAGGAATCTACTCGACGTACTCTGAGGCACCATCCTTTAGTTCAATAAGGCAGGAGTAATCGCAATGTCACCAGTTGATCGCCGACCCGTGAGATAATCGTACGCCGGTGAGCCGTGAACAAATGACGACGCATAGTGGATGATACACACACACAGAGTAAACTACATTATCGCTCATTGTAGCGGCGTAGATCGTGCCACGGACTTGGCGAGCTGCTCGTAAACACAGTCTGTCAATGCAAGATCTAACATCTGCATGTTGGACATGGCGTGATATTAAAGAATCCTTTTATTAGCTTATGTCACGTGTATGATATATGCTGTAAACCGGTAGCCTCATCTGTCAAATGTTCCGTCAAACTCCCGTTAAGAGAAATCCCACCTTGCCATTAACATGTTTCATTTGTCAATATAACACAACACGGTAATTATGACACGAGTAATGATGATAATGATGATGTGGCCTAGTGAATGTGGCAGCAAGAGAACGAACTTGTAAGTTTGTGAGAAATTGCGGGAGTGACGATAATAGACAAACGAACAATTAAGTAGTTGGTGAGGAGGTTCGTGTGAAGGAGAGTCTCAAGGTGAAGCTAGTGGGCTGACTAAGGTAGGGTGAACACGAGGAACGAATAGGAGAAGAATGGCTAGCGAAGAAAACTGATGCCATCAAAGTAGAAGCGAACATGAGAAGAGGACGCCACGATTGAGGCGGGGGGGGGGGGGGTTGTGTTAAGAGTGATCAAACAGGATTCGGAGAGGAGTGGAGAAAGAGATCGTGACATAGGAGGGTGGAGACGGATAGGAGAGGTGGCAGTGCGGGACTAGTGACAGGAAAAGAAGGAATACACAACAATTGAGGACCAGTAACAAGGCCAGTATCACCCCCTCCCCTCTGGGTACAGGGAGAAACCGGAACCCCATCAATATGCCAATCGCCTTGTGTCTGACAACATTTCCTGAACAACATTCCCAGAACATCGACGAATACAGCCTCTTTATGGCAAAGGGTCGTCACCTTAACGTACCGGTTTGCCGCACATCTTCCACATGACGTCCTCCCGGTGTCTCGAGAGAAACGACTTGGACAGGAGGATACACTGAGCTCCATTGCTGACGACAGTCACGGCTGGTTGTGGAGGAGACGTCGGGTCAACCCGGCCCTAGAGACGACACAACCAGTCGTTACTCCTCGACATAGAACAACATGGTCACGGATACGATTATAATAACATTGTCATAGCCATTGCCATTTACATCGCTATTGTCGTTGGAGAGTGTCTGCTAACGCCCCGATCCCAAAGCTGATTATCCCGTAGATGATACTAGAACTAATTTGCAATGCTATTTCTGATGTCAGAGATTGTTTTCTTACAACACTACAATGTCTACAATCGCTGCCAGCGCAGGCGAAAGGCGATTCACGAAAAGTGTTTACAAAAAGCCAATTGTTCTGATGCACTAAATTGAGGCGTCTAATCTGTCAACAAGAATTTATGTGCAGTCTTGTTCATTGATGTTTGTCGATTCAACATTGATTTGAACGTAGACAACACAAGGAATTAACGTACCGGTTGAGCATGCTAGATCAGTGCTTCTTGCACGAACACAAGAAGCGATGACGTACCACGCACAACAAGATCTGGATAGCGAAGGAAATTGGTATCGGTTTGCAAACACTCTATTATCATCCGCTTACATCCGTTAATGAAGCAACACACCAAGCGTAGGAGTTCTCATCATTACACACTTTTCATTTTACACACGTTTCTGCATACCAATGAATTGATGCAGTCGCCAATTAGGGCATGGTAATTAATGTTTAGATAACGCGAGCGGACTGCCAGTGCTTCCTCGGGGCAAAGGTAACATAATCGTCATATTTTTATTTCTCCCGGTATGGCTTATACATGAGCAAGAATTAGATAAGTTTATTCCAGTCGTAAACCGCGTAACGCACTGGTGAAGGTTTGAGCAGGAAAACAGACGGAATCATTTTTATTGTTCCCTTAATCGGCGTCACAGTAGGGGGTCTGCCCATAATTCCGTTTCCCTTTCCGCTCCCCTCGGATGCACTGCCTCGAATATCGCTCAGGTTCACCGATTTTACGAGCCGCGCATTCGGTGTAGTTGATCAATAAGATAGGCCAGGCCGAGTTAAGGTCAATCGGGGGTGAACTGGTGCACTCTGCGAAACATCGTACACGTTTCAACGTGGTTTTATCGCAACGCAAGTAGGCAGGGGTCGATTTATGTGAACGTGCAGTTTGTCGCGTAGCCAACGGGTGGTTTTTGCAGTAGCAGCAGCAAGGGGCTTCGAATTGTCTTTTTTTTTAATTATTATTATTATTGTGTACATATATAGTAAGACTGGCGTATTTTATATCAACATCAACCCGTGTATTTTTGTTATTTTCTACAAGAAAGAATACGATAAGAACACACTTCGAATGTATTATGTGTGTTAATAACCGATATGCTGTAACCTGTTACTTTACTTAAGTAGAAATGTTTACTTTTCTTGAGTATTGAAGTACAGTTAGACATACTTTAACATGTAACGAAGTACAAATAAGGTGTACTTCTCTGATTGTAATGACGTATCTATAATTTATGTGTTAAAATTTTTGAACTTGTAACATATTTCCGACAAATGACCTCTGCCGGAACCCAGAACTGTTTGCCACCGGCACAGATCTATACATAGATATCACCGGGAACTACAAGTGGTAATATTTTGGATTGGCTGATTAATTTAACATTAGCCTTTAACTTAGAAACGTACTTTTATGTTACTTCAAATACACTTGTTTACATTTTACCTGTATTTTAATACATTAAACTTGAGTAGCTTTTTTCCTAGCTACTTGTACTTTTACTCAAGTACAAGATAAATGTACTTCTACCAGCTCTGGCAGTAACCACTGATGAGTTCAGTGTCGCAATGCCCCAGCCAGAGTGGCATTGTCAAGTAAAACAGTAACGCATAAACAAAAGAAATCGTTGTAATTCATTCCATTTAGGCTTTGTTGATGGCGTTGCTGACGCTATATAGAAATGGAAAGCTGACAAGAGAAGCATGCACTAACATTAATAACACTAATGACGGGAAGTGAGCACGCATTGTTCAGTCGTGTTTACAAACGCTGCTTCGGTCGACGTTACTAGGGCGTCTGTCGACGATAGCATGCTCGGCGACCCTGGAGCGTCTGGGTCAACTGGCGTGGACAATGGAGCGATATGATGGCGGACAGACGTAAACGAATTGTCTGTCTTTGAGTCCTAACGCCACTGACTCTAATCACGTCGAAATCCGCGGACAATCTCCCATTTACCGCATTTCGAGCCGTCGGATAATGATTGAGTTTATCTAGTGAAGGTAATTCGAGCGACATTAAATCTAACTACGTTCTCCAGCACCGTTCCAGTGATACGACAAGATGACATTATTCGATGAAAGGATTAATTTACTCGTTTATTACGTTTATAGTGTGATTAGATGTCGACACGTAGGCGCAATGGGCGAGGGTGTGTCGCTAGTCTTTGTAGGTTCTTCTCATCAAGATCACGTTGAAAATCTGCTGTATTTTCTTCAAAACCCGCGTTAACAAATACGTCTCGTCACTGGTAGACTCACAACGTATGGAGCTTTCTACAACACCTGCGTGTGCCCATGCTTCTGGTCAAAGGCGCACTCACAACTTGTTTGCTTTTACTCAATCCTTGCGCGTGCATATACTTATGGTAAATGGTATACTCACGAAATGTTGAGCTATCTACTACCTCTACGTTTGCACACACGTTTTAGTCAAAGTCGTGTTCACAATTTGTTGACTTAACTTCAGTATATGCGATTGCATGTATGGTCTTCTGATCAAAGGCATTTAGTACTCACAAAATGCTGGCCTTTCTCCAACACTTGAAGGCGAACGAATGTCGGTGGAATAGCCCGATGGCGTCTCTTCTTCTCGTCATCGTCTCTTTCACCAGCGTGCTTTGTTCGACGGTTTGGCAGTTCGTTCTCCTGATCGTCCTCGGTGTCTTCTCTTTTTCCTGTAAACATACACCAATCAACCTTCTATAGTAACATTTATATGTGTTTCATAACCCTTCTAGTCTGCTGCTATATACTGGACTTACAAAAAGGTATTTGCTGTTAACAAGATTTAACAAGATTGCCACCCAGAGAATTAACTCTAGATGGTAGGTGGACAAGGAAGCCTTTTTGCTTATCGAGAGTCCAACCCTTGTTATTTATATGCACCCCGCACTTCTGAGGTACGTCTCAATTTAATTTTTTTAAATATTCGCGCTACTATGTTCCAATAATTTCCAGTCCTTTGTAAACATTATAACTTTCTTATATATAATGTAAATTGCTTCTTTAGTAATGTAACTTCATGTCCCCTAGACCTTCTATCTTTCTTAATTGAGAAAAAATATGTCTATCGATATTTTCATAATCATTCAATAATTTTAAAATATTTCGATCAATATTTTCAAAACCACTTAATATTTAAAAAAAACTTCTATCTGATCTCCTATGAATCTCCTGGACTCTATTGTTGTCAAACCACATTCTTTTAGGCGTATTTCGTAACTAAGACCTGTCAGTTTTGATATAATTTTAGTTGCTCTCCTCTGTACTCTTTCTAGCATATCTATGTTTTTTTTGCGATATGGCCTCCACGCTTGTATAAGATATTCTAAATGAGGCCTAACTATTGTTTTGTACAGCGGTATTATTAGGTCTTTTCCCTTATACGGTATATTTCGCCTAATTAATCCAAGGACTTGATTTCCCTTTGAAGCTTCAATTCCGCACCGCTCTGAAACCTTAATATCAGCACTAATTGTTAACCCCAAGTCCTTTTGTTTTACAGTAGTACTTAGTATAGTACCCCCCATTGTGTACTGTACATCTTCGTTCCCATGTCCTGTGTGGAGGCATTTACATTTCCCAAAATTGAACAACATCTGCCTTGTTCAGACTATTTGATCAACCTGTCAAGATCATCTTTTAAATGCTGTCTATATCCATCACGTTTAATTCTTCTAAACACATTTGTATCATCCGCAAATTTCAACACATTGCTTGTTATATCATCGTCCAAATCGTTGATATATATTAAGAATAATATAGGTCCCAATACTGATGCCTGTGTTTCCCCACTCAAAACCTATTTCCAATTTGAAGCCTCCCCACCAACCACTACCCGTTATCATCTGTCAATCAGCTATTTTTCTATCCAGTTAATTATACCATTCCCTATGCCATGGGCCTTTAGTTTAAGCAGTGATCTTTGATGTGGCACTTTGTCTAAGCTTTATAAAAATCTAAGTAGATGATATCTACTGTGATCCCTCGTCTACCCACTTAGTGATATTTTTAAAACCACAACGGCGTGGTTTTAATATCCGAGCTGAAAATGTTTACAATTAGTAATTTTTTAATAATTACAATGAAACTGTTGTCTTGGTTATGGATATGCCCGTAGTAATATAATAATATCGTGATACGAATAATCATCTATCAAATTTCAATGTTTTGATAAACATACAACACATATATCGCTGTTTCGGACGCACGCACGCACGCACGCACGCACGCACGCACGTACGCACGCACGCACACACACACACACACACTACACTACACTACACACACACACACACACACACACACACACACACACACATGCACGCACGCATACACACACATATGAACACACACATACACACACAGCTGCACACACACGCACGCACGCACGCACGCACACACGCACACACACACACACATATTTCGTTCAACTGCTCCATAACCCCGATGTAACGCATGCTAGAAGGCACCCATGGACATAGCAATAGCCTAGCGTTGTCGCTAGATCCCCTCAACATAAGGTGTACGTAGTTTGCGTTACCTGCGAACGGTTGCTTCGTATTCGCCACAGACTTTCGTGTATTGCCGTATTTTGGAGACCGTTCTGGTATACACAGATATATATTCTGAAAACAATGAAAACACAAACACACACGTCGTATTGCCGTATGACGCTGCATATGTATCAACATCTACGCAAAGGAAGATTAAAGGTAAATATCGTTAGTTAGCATACACCGAACATCTATTACACTATTACTTTCCAATTGGAACTGGTTGGGTCTTATTAGTACTTTCTTACAGAGTAGCCCACTGTTGTTTATCGCAGTGGTGGAAGTGGTGAGAAGAACAACTGGTACGAGAGATGTTCTCCGGAAGCTGCAGTACGCTGACGATCTGACAGTGGTAGCGGATGGAGAAGCAGATCTGCAAGAACAACCGACAGAGTGGAAGGATGGAAGGGTGTTCAGCAGACATGGACTGAAAGACATCGTAAGTGTGTGGAGAAGACGGACATACTGTAGACTGGGCAGCAAAACAAAGAGCTGGAAATACACCTGGAGAGGAAGAAGCTAAAACAAAGAGACAGTTTGTATACTTGGGTGTAGCGATATGCGGGGACGGTAACTCAGACACCGACATTCGCAGGAGGATAAAGGCAGGGGTGACCGCTTGGACTAAAGTCGAAGGTGTAATGGGAGATAGACGCATATCACCTAAGCTCAAAGGAAAGGTGCTTTGCTCATGTGTGACCCCGGTATGCATGGTCTATAGAGACTGTGGCAATGACAGAAAAACAACACGAGAGAGTAGAGGTCTGCGAAAATAATTGGGTCAGAATATTTGTGGGAGTAAAAATAAGTGATAAGCGAAGAAAGGAGGAGGTGAGGGGGGAGGCTGGCGTAAAAGAAGGTTTGAAGAAGAAGCTGGTGAGGAGTTGACTAACGCGGGGTCTACATGTGGAGAGAATGGAAGTAGAATAGTTGGCAAAGAAAGCAGATGCCCGGAGTGTGGAGGGGAAACGGAGGCTAGGAAGACCTAGATTGCGATAGAAGGACTGTGTAAAGAGATATTTTGAAGGATTGAGAGAGGCGTGGCGAACGAGAGCGAAAGATAGAGGGAAATGGGAAGATTGGTGGAGAGAGCAGTGCAAGATCACTGACGGAAAAGAAGAAAAAGGATATCAGAAATCGAGGATCGGAGTTGAGGCAGCTTCACCCCTGACAGACAGGGAAACAAGAGGAGAGCAACAAGACAGAGTTCTCACACAGCCCCGACTAACTGCTAATTCAAATAAGTTCCATGTCTAGAGAGTATGGCGTGGGCGTCATTTTTAATGCATGGACTTAGTCTGTTAGAGTCTCTAGCAGTGGTATCAAGAGCAATGACAATGATATAAAACCATTGGACATATTC
>OZ023210.1:6737210-6738510 GCA_963995525.1 Escarpia spicata
CTCATCCGCCTATGCATGTTTGGAACTACTTATGTTAATTTCCACCGAGCACTATATTCATGGTTTTGCCGCATGCCGCACCCGCATTCCGTATCCGTACATATGGCATTGTAGCTTGAGTGCAACTGTTCAATCTGGTATTTGCTACGTATTCGTAAATAGTTATGTTCGATAACCGCGGGTTCAGACTTATCATTATAAAATTGTGTACATTTTACTGAAAAAGTTCGACATTTGATTAAGGATAACTGTCACGTTACACACAGTGAATATTGTGCGGTAAGCCCGCTCCAAGGTTCGCTGTAATTAAGCGAATGAATGCCATGCTAGCTAGATGATCAAGATGTATCGCTGGCCGCGATGCAAAACGTCCACAACGACTGGTCGTCTAACGTACGAGAAACGTCATCGCAGATGTGACATAGGAATAGGGCGTGCAAAACGGGTCACTTGCTGATAATAAACAATGTGGACTATAACACATCAACAATTGCCTGACAGTTACATTTATTACGCTCTATTTATGATGGCAACATAAAAATGCATGCTTGTTTGACCATTAGTTTCAGGGTGATGATCGTTTCCGTTTTGTCACCAGTTTTCCTCAAAAAGGGATGTCAAAGCGACGACTGTTGGATCCACGAAGAGCTGCGCCATCACATTTGGGTATATCTTTTAGAGTGTGTTTGGAAATAGTATAGGGGCTATATCACCATGTTCCATTTTGTCTACTTGTCCGTCTGGTCCGCCCTTCCCCAAATTTTCTCGATCATTTCATGCTTTACCAGATGGAATTTGTAAATTGCAATTATGTGTGAGTCATCACATTTGTTGTGATTTAAATTTACATTAACTCATGTTGGATTTATTAGAAAAAGTAGGTGTGCTACTAACAGGTATGAGTATCTAAGAATACACACACACACACACACACACACACACACACACACACACACACACACACACACACACACACACACACACACACACACACACACACACACACACACACACACACACACACACACACACACACACACACACACACACACACACACACACACACACACACACACACACACACACACACACACACACACACACACACACACACACACACACACACACACACACACACACACACACACACACGGAGTGCAGAAGAAACCGTTGGAGCATGGCCGCTTCTCTTGCTATGTCGCTTTCTTTAACAAGCTAAATCTATGACAAGCGAGTGTTCAATAATATATTAGTTACTTTAAAAGGCATTGACATGGATGAACCTACCAACTTGTTGAGC
>OZ023210.1:6738710-6916210 GCA_963995525.1 Escarpia spicata
CTGTCACTCTGTCACTCTGTCACTCTGTCACTCTGTCACTCTGTCACTCTGTCACTCTGACACTCTGTCACTCTGTCACTCTGTCACACTGTCACTCTGTCACTCTGTCTCTCTTCTCTGTCTCTGCGTCTCTCTGCCACTGTCTGTCTGTCTGTCTGTCTGTCTGTCTGTCTGTCTGTCTGTCTGTCTGTCTGTCTGTCTGTCTGTCTGTCTGTCTGTCTGTCTGTCTGTATGGTGTGTGGTGTGTGGTGTGTGGTGTGTGGTGTGTGGTGTGTGGTGTGTGGTGTGTGGTGTGTGGTGTGAGGTGTGTGGTGTGTGGTGCATGGGGTGTGGTGTGTGGTGGTGTGTGGGTGTGTGTGTGTGTGGTGTGTGGTGTGTGGTGTGTGGTGTGTGGTGTGTGTGTGTGTGGTGTGTGGTGTGTGTGTGTGTGTGTGTGTGTGTGTGTGGTGTGTGTGTGTGTGTGTGGTGTGTGGTGTGTGGTGTGTGGTGTGTGGTGTGTGGTGTATGTTGTGGGGGAGTATGTCTGTGTGTGTGTGTGTGTGTGTGTGTGTGTGTGTGTGTGTGTGTGTGTGTGTGTGTGTGTGTGTGTGTGTGTGTGTGTGTGTGTGTGTGTGTGTGTGTGTGTGTGTGTGTGCGTGTGTGTGTGCTTCTACTCAAGTGAAAACCTAGTAGACGTGCAGTATGCTTATATTCTGGCAAACACATTTTTACTTACTTGAAATACTTCTTTTGCCATGTGACACCTTCGTCAGTGTCAACCAGTAGCTTTCGTTCGTCAAAGTCTTCTTTGCTGCAAGAAATAACGGCCAACGGATAATAGGAGACTCATTATGTCACATCAGTGGTTTTAAAATGTGTTTGCGCCATTGCTGCTTTTTCACCTAATTTGTCCAAAACGATACCTCCACCCTCCCTACTCATTCCAATATAACTACAGTGTATTTTAAAAGTGGTGATTTCAGATGATTCACCTTTACTTGAATTATCCTTTTAGCAGGTGCACACAGAAATGTGTATGTATATATATATATATATATATAATATATATATATATATCATTTTCTGTATAAGTTCTATTAAGTGGCTTATGCTGCACAACCTCTTTATTCTGGGTTTTGTAAGTACAGCGAGAACGTATCGAAGGTCATGCTCCACCTGCAGCTTGTTTCAGCCTTGATGCATAGGAGATTGGAAAGCAAAGCCTCACAAGAGAGAATGGAAGCAGGTGACGGAAAGCCGGATCACACAACTTATGGTAGATAGCTTCAATCGTTGTCCAGTAAGACTGATAATTTCAGCGTTGAATTTCACCATGGCGTCTGAGTCTTCTGAAGTCCCGGAATCTCTGTCTGAGCAGCATCATTGTCATCACGTGTATATGTCAGTGGGACAGTGAATATGTCAGTTAGTAGCCTATATGTTTGACTCGACATTTCATGGAAGTATCTGCCAAATCCTGTTCCAAGGCTTCCATATGCTAGACATTTGTTTTGCCATCGCATGCATCCGCAACTTCTGAGTTCTTATAGTGTTTCCAACATGACGAAGGTTTCCAAGAAATGTTACACCTATCATTTTATCAAATTAATGATGATTTTGAATTTCTCTAAACAACGGATGATGAAGCTTTTCAATGGAGTTCAAAATTCACACAGGTGAGCTGCTTAAAATAAAATAGGAATTCTTCATTTAAGGCGCCATTGTGAATGCATCTGACAAACATTATCAGTTACTAGCGGGACTGAATATCGATAGATTCGCACACTTGGATCCAGAACAGATTAGCCTCTTCAATGTCCTATGTCACCTGTTATTTGATATCAGGAAAGGTTTGCACATTCTGTGATGGACATTATCCATCGTAATAGAAATGTCACAACGTTTTACTCAGACCTTTTCTCCTCCAAAACATAACTGATCATGGTCTGGATAAAAATGTACAAAGACCTGTCCTCGATAGTGTGAGGTTTCGTTTGGTTTACTATTTAAAAAAAGACAAGACAATTAATAATACCTCCACCATTACTTAAGCATATAATACATATTGTATGTTTAATTGTACAATTTAGTGTACGCAACATAAAATTTCACGCAATCATAAGACGACCTCTCTAAAATTGCCAAATGCCCCCCTATTTGAGAACAACTGTGCTATATGTATACAATCGAGACATTCGTGCCTAATACGTTCATTACGCGAGCATCGAACCTTACTGAATGATTTAAACGGCAGTATATGTATACACGCTGTTCTGTTTACTCACATTGGTTCAGGTTTGGGCAGCCTTAACAATCGTCTTCTAGTCTTCGTCTTCGTCATTACGAACGACAGACACAGCCCTGGAATCTTCGAAAAGACGCACTATGGGCGCCCAAACAATCAAAACATATGCCTTTATATTGACTACTAGACCGATGTCACCATCCAACTATATGCACTAGTAACGATCATTAGACAGTCTATTTAGTAAAATTTATTTTGTATTTTTATCTCTTGCATTTGACATATATAAAATCGAACATATGAAAGCTGGCGTCAGACAGAAACGAGTCTAGAACACTTTAAAAAAACTGACATACCCCAAACCCAATAAATGGACAAATGTTCTCTCTCTCTCTAACTCTGAAACAAAAAGGCAGAATTTTCCGGGTTCATACCAGAGCAACTTAGTGAAACAAACCAAACACTGGTTGTGTGTGGGAGTTTCATGGATTCAACACGTGTTTAGACAAGGCGATAGGCACACTTATTGTCAACAACGAGGACGCAGATATGTACTTTGCCCTATTCCCATCTATGACGTCGTTGCATCGTTTCCAGACAGCTGCGTGAAGCACTACTTGCATTTCAAGCGGCTGTCTCGGTACTTCACAAATGGGAATATAAATGCAAATGCGTGGAAAATATTCCAGGTTGACCACTGCCCCGATATCAGCCTGAAATGGAGCATTAATAGATGAGACAGTTTCTGCTGCAGAACTACTCCTATGCAAAAGTGTTAGCTATACTATACTATTATTGAGCGATAATAAATATCGAAAGCTAATTTATTCGCCTTGACAACCGTACACAACACGTGGTTCCATGCACGTAGTGAATAATTATGAGTAAAAACGATTAGAATAGCAAACGTCGTCAATGCCGACTAAGCGGCCTATCGTACTGAAGCGTCGCAGACAGTGCGGCCGGAAATACGGTCTGTCGTACTTGAATCGGATGACGGCCGGGGGGGGGGGGGGGGGGGGGGGGCGGTGCTGTTGAAAATATTTCGCCGCCGCGTCAGCGTAACTTCAACTGATTGTATTAGGGGCACATTGCATAGTGTCTGGCGGCACGGTCATGTGGGCCCATTCAAAAAGGTCTAGCGGCACGCAAAATTCCAAAGGTCTGGGGGAAGTACCACTCCTGGATCCGCCTGTGGGTTAGTCCCGAACCCCCAACATATATCCTACATCTACATGCAATAATTGTGTGCTTATTTCTCACAATAATCATTGATAGTCGTGTAGTTGGTTAAGCAGGAAATTACAGGTGTGGTTTCGAGCAGAGGGTTCGTTTTTGGAAAGCATGGTACATGTAATTTTCTACACTGGTGTAAAAAGCGAACCACATTGTGTATTGGTAAATTCATTTAGTGGGCGAAGGACCCCTCAGATACTTTGCCAAACACCGGGTTTTATTAAACTCACCACATCGAATGAGGCCTACAAAACAAAACGTTTATTGTCCAAAATGTACTAAAGTAATACTTACTGGGTTTACATTTTTGGAAATTGGTACTAGTATATATATGTTTCGTTTAACATTGTGGGCGTCGTGATACGTTGGTTCAATACATTATTCAGGAGAAACGTTTATGTAATCAGGCGGAATATACGGCAGAATAAAATGGCAACATCCACAGTTATACAGCTACGGAAGGCCACTACTGTGTGTCGGTATTTAAGTTCCGCTGTAAAGAATTAATCCACAATACCGATAGTTGGACAAACAACTAAATGTCAAAAAAAGCTGGAAATCATGCAATTTACCTGCGTGCCGACAAACTCGAAGGGATATCACTAGAACGAACCGTTGGAATCGGAGTCGACGATGTCTATGTAGACCCTATGTTGACTAAGGTGCCAATGGTACTGCTGACTGTTGTATTACGTAGCGTTAACCGCGCCGTAAATCAAGACCTCACGGTGCATTTAGAATAAGGCACAAAGTCAACATATACACAAAGAGGCGTATTATTAGTCGTGTGTGGCCGGAATATCCCTTCTGCTGTGATACTATTTATACCTAGCATAAAGACCGTTTACTGTGTTTAGAAAACAGTCAACCGTGACGTTGACTTAGCGCCTTAAGGATTTCTGCCATTCGCGACTAGTTACGTGGCTGGACAAGTGTATATTTTCGGTGATTTTCTTCTTACTGATCTACACTCGCGTGGTAAGAACCAGAAGCAACAAATGCGGTGATATTACATGGTAGTGTGTTTTATGGTATTTGATAATACGTCGTGTCTACGCCGGATGTTATCTAGTCATTTATCGCGTTGCATTCAGATTGTAAATAAGCTGTTGACCCGAACATGAGGTGTGTGCTTTGTGTTTGACCTGCCATTCAACTGAGTAGAATCGGTTAGTATTCATATATTTTAAGCTGCAACATCGGCTTTGTCGACACCTGTTACAGCAAACAACGCCCGCGGAATATAGATTACAAGACACTGCACGTCTCATGGCAGGCGAAGTCGTACACAATTCGATATTTGGCGTGAATTACTCGTCTCGAGCACCCCCCCACACACACATCAACGATATATCAAACTGCATCCCCCACACACATCACCGATACATCCAACTGCATCACCCACACACATCACCGATACATCCAACTGCATCCCACCACACATCACCGATATATCAAACTACATCCCCCACACACACCACCGATACATCCAACTGCATCACCCACACACACATCGCCGATACATCCAATTGCATCCCCCCACACACATCAGCGATACATACAACTCCATCCCCCCACACACACCACCGACACATCCAACTCCATCCCCCAACACACATCACCGATACATCCAACTACACCTCCCCACACATATCATCGATACATCCAACTGCATCCCCCCACACACATCACCGATACATCCAACTGCATCCCCCCACACATATCACCGATACATCCAACCACACCTCCCCTCACACATCACCGATACATCCAACTGCATCCCCCCACACACATCACGGATACATCCAACTACACCTCCCCAAACACATCACCGATACATCCAAATACACCTTCCCACACACATCACCGATACATCCAACTGCATCCCCCCATACATCACCGATACATCCAATTACATCTCCCCACACACATCACCGATACATCCAACTGCATCCCCAAAACACATCACCGATACATCCAACTACACCTCCCCACACACATCACCGATACATCCAACTGCATCCCCCACACACATCACCTATACATCCAACTACACCTCCCCACACATCACTGATACATCCAATTACACCTTCCCACACACATCACTGATACATCAAACTGCATCCCCCCACACATCATTGATACATTCAACTGCATCACCCACACACTCACCGACACATCCAACTGCACCTCCCTACACACATCACAGATACATCCAACTGCACCCCCCCCACACATCACAGATACATCCAACTGCATCCCCCCCACACATCACATATACATCCAACTGCATCCCCCCCACACATCACCGATACATCCAACTGCATCCCCCCCCACACATCACAGATACATCCAACTGCACCTCCCTACACACATCAACGACACATCCAACTGCACCTCCCCCCACACATCACAGATACATCCAACTGCATCCCCCCCCACACATCACAGATACATCCAACTGCATCCCCCCCCACACATCACAGATACATCCAACTGCATCCCCCCACACATCACAGATACATCCAACTGCATCCCCCCCACACATCACAGATACATCCAACTGCATCCCCCCCACACATCACAGATACATCCAACTGCATCCCCCCCACACATCACCGATACATCCAACTGCATCCCCCCACACATCACAGATACATCCAACTGCATCCCCCCCACACATCACAGATACATCCAACTGCACCCCCCCACACATCACAGATACATCCAACTGCATCCCCCCCACACATCACAGATACATCCAACTGCATCCCCCCCCACACATCACAGATACATCCAACTGCATCCCCCCCACACATCACAGATACATCCAACTGCATCCCCCCCACACATCACAGATACATCCAACTGCATCCCCCCCACACATCACCGATACATCCAACTGCATCCCCCCACACATCACAGATACATCCAACTGCATCCTCCCCACACATCACAGATACATCCAACTGCATCCCCCCCACGCATCACAGATACATCCAACTGCACCCCCCACACATCACATATACATCCAACTGCACCCCCCCCACACATCACAGATACATCCAACTGCATCCCCCCCACACATCACAGATACATCCAACTGCATCCCCCCCACACATCACAGATACATCCAACTGCATCCACCCCACACATCACATATACATCCAACTGCATCCCCCCCACACATCACAGATACATCCAACTGCATCCCCCCACACATCACCGATACATCTAACTGCACCCCCCCACACATCACATATACATCCAACTGCATCCCCCCCCCCCACACATCACAGATACATCCAACTGCACCCCCCCCCACACACATCACCGATACATCCAACTGCATCCCCCCCACACATCACAGATACATCCAACTGCATCCCCCCACACATCACAGATACATCCAACTGCATCCCCCCACACATCACAGATACATCCAACTGCACCCCCCCACACATCACAGATACATCCAACTGCACCCCCACACATCACAGATACATCCAACTGCACCCCCCCACACATCACAGATACATCCAACTGCACCCCCCCACACATCACAGATACATCCAACTGCATCCCCCCCACACATCACAGATACATCCAACTGCATCCCCCCCACACATCACAGATACATCCAACTGCATCCCCGCCCCCCACACATCACAGATACATCCAACTACACCTCCCCACACACATCACCGATACATCCAACTGCATCCCCCACACACATCACCTATACATCCAACTACACCTCCCCACACATCACTGATACATCCAATTACACCTTCCCACACACATCACTGATACATCAAACTGCATCCCCCCACACATCATTGATACATTCAACTGCATCACCCACACACTCACCGACACATCCAACTGCACCTCCCTACACACATCACAGATACATCCAACTGCATCCCCCCCCACACATCACATATACATCCAACTGCATCCCCCCCACACATCACCGATACATCCAACTGCATCCCCCCCCCCACACATCACAGATACATCCAACTGCACCTCCCTACACACATCAACGACACATCCAACTGCACCTCCCCCCCACACATCACAGATACATCCAACTGCATCCCCCCCACACATCACAGATACATCCAACTGCACCCCCCCACACATCACAGATACATCCAACTGCATCCCCCCCACACATCACAGATACATCCAACTGCATCCCCCCCACACATCACAGATACATCCAACTGCATCCCCCCACACATCACCGATACATCCAACTGCATCCCCCCCACACATCACAGATACATCCAACTGCATCCCCCCACACATCACAGATACGTCCAACTGCACCCCCCCCACACATCACAGATACATCCAACTGCATCCCCCCCCACACATCACAGATACATCCAACTGCATCCCCCCCACACATCACAGATACATCCAACTGCATCCCCCCACACATCACAGATACATCCAACTGCATCCCCCCCACACATCACAGATACATCCAACTGCATCCCCCCCACACATCACCGATACATCCAACTGCATCCCCCCACACATCACAGATACATCCAACTGCATCCCCCCCCACACATCACAGATACATCCAACTGCATCCCCCCCACGCATCACAGATACATCCAACTGCACCCCCCCACACATCACATATACATCCAATTGCACCCCCCCCCCCACACATCACAGATACATCCAACTGCATCCCCCCCCACACATCACAGATACATCCAACTGCATCCCCCCCACACATCACAGATACATCCAACTGCATCCCCCCACACATCACAGATACATCCAACTGCATCCCCCCCCACACATCACAGATACATCCAACTGCATCCCCCCACACATCACCGATACATCTAACTGCACCCCCCACACATCACAGATACATCCAACTGCATCCCCCCCCACACATCACAGATACATCCAACTGCACCCCCCCACACATCACCGATACATCCAACTGCATCCCCCCCACACATCACAGATACATCCAACTGCATCCCCCCCAACACATCACAGATACATCCAACTGCATCCCCCCCACACATCACAGATACATCCAACTGCACCACCCCACACATCACAGATACATCCAACTGCACCCCCCCACACATCACAGATACATCCAACTGCACCCCCCCACACATCACAGATACATCCAACTGCACCCCCCACACATCACAGATACATCCAACTGCATCCCCCCCACACATCACAGATACATCCAACTGCATCCCCCCCACACATCACAGATACATCCAACTGCATCCCCCCCACACATCACAGATACATCCAACTGCATCCCCCACACACATCACAGATACATCCAACTGCATCCCCCCCACACATCACCGATACATCCAACTGCACCCCCCCCCCCCCACACACACATCACAGATACATCCAACTGCACCTCCCCACACATCACATATACATCCAACTGCACCCCCCCACACATCACCGACACATCCAACTGCACCCCCCCCCCCACACATCACAGATACATCCAACTGCATCCCCCCCACACATCACCGATACATCCAACTGCACCCCCCCCACACATCACTGATACATCCAACTGCACCTCCCCACACATCACCGATACATCCAACTGCCCCCCCCCACACATCACAGATACATCCAACTGCACCTCCCCACACATCACAGATACATCCAACTGCACCTCCCCACACATCACCGACACATCCAACTGCACCCCCCCCCACACATCACAGATACATCCAACTGCACCCCCCCACACATCACAGATACATCCAACTGCACCCCCCCACACATCACCGACACATCCAACTGCACCCCCACATCAGAGATACATCCAACTGCACCCCCCCACACATCACAGATACATTCAACTGCACCCCCCCCACACATCACAGATACATCCAACTGCACCTCCCCACACATCACAGATACATCCAACTGCATCCCCCCCACACATCACAGATACATCCAACTGCATCCCCCCCACACATCACAGATACATCCAACTGCACCCCCCCACACATCACAGATACATCCAACTGCACCTCCCCACACATCACCGATACATCCAACTGCATCCCCCTACACACATCACCGATACATCCAACTGCATCCCCCCACACATCATTGATATATCCAACTGCATCACCCACACACATCACTGACACATCCAACTGCACCCCCCAAATACATCATCGATACATCCAATTACATCCCCCCCATACACACCACCGATATATCCAACTGCCTCCCCCCATACACATCACCGATACATCCAACTGCATCACCCCACACACATCACCGATACATCCAACTCCATCCCCCACACACATCACCTATACATCCAACTACACCTCCCCACACACATCACCGATACATCCAACTACACCTTCCCACACACATCACCGATACATCCAACTGCATCCTCCACACATCACTGACACATCCAACTGCATCCCCCCCACACATATCACCGATATATCAAACTGCATCCCCCACACACCTCACCGATATATCCAACTGCATCACCCACACACATCACCGATACATCCAACTGCATCCCACCACACATCACTGATACATCCAACTGCATCACCCACACACACATCACCGATACATCAACCTGCATCCCCCACACACACCACCGATACATCCAACTGCATCACCTACACACATCACCGATACATCCAACTCCATCCCCCCCACACACATCACCGATACATCCAACTACACCTCCCCACACATATCATCGATACATCCAACTGCATCCCCCCACACACATCACTGATACATCCAACTGCATCTCCCCACACATATCACCGATACATCCAACTACACCTCCCCACATACATCACCGATACATCCAACTACAATTCCCCACACACATCACCGATGCATCCAACTACACCTTCCCACACACATCACCGATACATCCAACTGCATTTCCCCACACACATCACCGATTCATCCAACTACACCTCCCCACACACATCACCGATACATCCAACTACACCTTCCCACATCCATCACAGATACATCCAACTGCATCCCCCCACACACATCACCGATACATCCAACTACACCTCCCCACACACATCATCAATACATCCAATTGCATCCCCCCTTACACATCACCGATATATCCAACTGCATCCCCCCATACACATCACCGATACATCCAACTGCGTCCCCCCACACCCATCACCGATACATCCAACTACACTCCATCACGACTTCCAGCGGAACTATTTTCCATGGAGCGGAACTCTTTCTTATCATCGAGGGGGTTGCCTACGTACACAACGCACCTCCAGCCTACGGGCCTGCCAGGTACCAAGCTCAGTTCCCAAGTTGTAGCCTGTTCCATTATGCCGAGTCCAAGCCACCATCGCCCCGCCACATTCACATTAGACAAATGACCACAGCGGTGTCGCCACCAAGCGACTAACTATTAACCACATATCCTTTGTGAACTCGCTGGGGAGTCCGCAAGAAACAACACGGTTAGATTGTTAACTGCCGTCTTTGCAATAAACTACTTAATGGTTTGTTAAAAATAAATGGACAGTTAAATGCACGAAGTAGCGAGTAATTGCAAACGATTTAGGGCCATCTCAATATGCAAATTTAAGGAGTCACATTAAAGGGATCATTTCAATTATAAATGATACAATTATGGCGTCATTAAAAGTTAACAAACATTAAGATAATCTCAACAGATAACGGTTGTAATAGAACGTGTAAGATGCAGAATGGTATTGCTGCCATTGCATGGAACGAATAAACAGCTATTTTAAAAGATAAAATAAATAATGGATTAATATATTATTTTGTGTAGTTTTACCGTTTTCGTGATTAGACAAAATGCAGTCCCCAATAAAAAAATGTTTATTACCAAATTAAGGGATATAAAGATACAAAATATAGGATATTAAAAAAACATAAATGGCCATACAAAAATCAATGGGTAATCTTAATGATGATGTTAAGGATGTTGATGATAATAACATCCAAATCCACCTACTATCATTCGTAGGGATTCTTCCTCGCTTTGACATAGCCAAACTAAAACCTGCCATTTATTCAACAGATACACATGTGCGAAGACGTGCTTATGTCATGTCTAGTTTATTAATTTTGAATTGTGCTTCTCCACAAAGCAGACAGTTGTAGGTCGCATGAAAACATCGCAAATGTCAGACACAAAACAAATTCTGCAACGTTGTGCCTGCTGCAAGCCGGACACGAAGAGATGAAGTTCAGAAATAGCCCCGATTTGGGAATTAGCTCAAGTTTGACCATCGACGTACCATCAGGTAACACTTACAATGACGGATGCTCTCATGATATACAAATCCTATCCTTACAGTATCTTCCATTTGTAGCGTAGACCGGTGCAAACCGGACACCAGGATAAAATGGACTACATCATATCAATGTCAGACCACTAGAAGCAACTAACGGGAATGCGATGAAACATTAGATAGTAGCACTGCCGATTATATGCAATGCATTCGCACACAGAGTTGATCGGCATCTTGGTTGTGATGCATTTTGCGCTTTTGCGCATTTTTACATTTGCTTTCTGTCCACATTTCGGATTCACTTTCATAGTACATGTAGTATGTGTTAGACACCCTTGAAGAGAATAAAATGTATTATTAAAAATTTTCCCCAAAAAATTCGTTATACAACATGTTCAAACAATAGCGTTTTATATATCATTCGAATTAATGCATTTATTGGTACAGCTAAGAAGAATTTAAAAAGTGTAATATATTCACTTATATTTTACTGATGATAAAACTAAGTCTTGAATTAAAAGTTCAATGTTTCTGGTGAACATTAATCCAGGTGATGAATAAGAAGCAGCTGTTTATGATCAGATAACCATTTCTTCTTTATTTCGCTTTCATGGTTCGCTAATATTTTCTTGATTTGCTTTATGTTTTATACAAAGAGTTGGCTCATTTGACAGCTGTACTTTGTCTTAGCATGATCATTTGGCAAAGGGTATAATTTCCCCAGATTGTGGGCGTAGTTGCCATTTGGCAATGGGTACACACTCCGCACTGTACATCTCATCGTCTCATCAACGAATCAATTACCGAACATAATTTCATCGTTTACAATAGATGGAAATATGTGTCTGCTCTATGTAAATGAAAACTAATATCCGTTATTAGGTTAGTTAGCTCGGCAATTTCCGGGAGGGCGCAACCGTAGAGGCGTGTTTTTGCAGTCGCCATTTTCTGTCTTGCCTCCCTCCGTGTGGCGTCTTCAAAAAGGCATACCGAAGTTTGCTGTTTTTCGGTGGCGATAAATTGCACAAATGCTACGCAGTTAAACATACGTTGAAAGTAATAGATGGTTTCGAAGGCGTTGCACCGATCGTCCCTACTTGAAGTCAAGTCAAGTATGTTGCCTATTATACGCATATATGGTGAACCGGTGTTTGAAAACACCGAATACGATATCATCTTCATTTACATCATAATCTGTTCCATTTATTCACAGTCCTTTGCGAAAATGAGAACTTTCTTTCTTTCTTTCTTCTTTCGTTTAATCTAAACTGCTCCTTTCCTAATGTAACTTCATGTCCTCTAGTCTTTCTATCGTTCTTAACTGAAAAAAACATATTTCTATAAATAAAACCATTCAATATTTTAAACACTTCTATCTGATCTCCTCTCAATCTCCTGGTCTCTAGTGTTGTTAGTTTCTAGCATATATATGTCCTTCTTGTGGTATGGCCTCCACGCTTGTATACAATATTCTAAATGAGGCCTAACTATTGTTTTGTACAGCGGTATTATTAGTTCTTTGTCTTTATATGCTATATTTCGCCTAATCAATCCAAGGATTTGATTTCCTTTTGAAGCTGCAATTCCACACTGCTCTGTAACCTTCATGTCAGCACTAATTGTCAGCCCTAAGTCTTTTTCTTTTACATTGGTACTTAGTACAGTCCCCCCCCCCCCCCCCCATTGTATATTCTACATATTCGTTCCCATGTTCTGTGTGAAGGCATTTACATTTCCCAAAATTGATCAACATTTGCCACTTTTTAGACCATTTGATCAACCTGTCAAGATCATCTTATAAATGCTGTCTATCTCCATCATTTTTAATCCTTCTAAACACTTTTGTATCATCTGCAAATTTCAACACCTTGCTAGCTATATCATCGTCCAAATCGTTTATATATATTAAGAATAATATAGGTCCCAGTACTGATCCCTGTGGAACCCCACTCAAAACTGATTTTCAGTTTGAAGCCTCCCCATCAACAACTACCCGTTGTCTTCTGTCAATCAGCCATTTTTCTATCCAGTTAATTATACCATTTCCTATGCCATGGGTCTTTAGTTTAAGCAGTAATCTTTGATGTGGCATTTTGTCGAAAGCTTTTTGAAAATCTAAGTAGATGATATCTACTGGTGATCCATCATTTACCCACTTAGTGATATCTTCCAAAAAACATAACATATTTGTTAAGCATGACCTCGCTTTTTAGAAACCCATGTTGAGATGGTTTTATCAAGTTATGTTTAACAAGAAAATCCACCATGTGATCTTTAATTAGTCTTTCTAATAATTTACAAATGACCGATGTTAAACTAACTGGTCTATAATTATTTGACTTGTTTCTCGAACCTTTTTTAAATAACGGTATAATGTTTGCTTCTTTCCATTCTAAAGGAACCACTCCCTCTTCTAATGACAAGTTGAAAACTGTTGCAAGCGGTATGCTAATTTGTTCTACAATTTCCAATAGTAGTTTGGGTGGAATACCATCCACTCCAGGTGATTTATTATCCTTCATAGCCCTAATTTTCTTAGCTACCATTTCTGGGGTTACAATTAACTGTCTTAAATAGTCTGATTCTGCCCCCTTGAACTTAGCCTCTGGTGCAGGCAGTGAACTAATGTCTTCTCTGGTAAACACTGAACTAAAATACTCATTCAGGTCTTCTGCCATTAAGAATCCTTCTGATATTATATTTCCAGCACTATCTTCTAGACGACCGACCTTATCCTGAACTTTCTGTTTGCTTCGAACATACGCATACAAACTCTTGCTGTCATGTTTTATATTACAAGCTAATTTATGTTCATAGCTTCTCTTTGAATTTCTAATTTCAGCTGTAGCTTGGCTTAGTGCTTCTTTATAAATGTTGTAGTCTTCGTCATTTCTAGTACGTGTATATGACTTCCACATCATTTGTTTATACTGAATTTTTCTAATGGCTTCTTTCGATAAGTGTTTCTTTTTGGACCGTTTCCCGTGTTTTTTAAGGGAAACAATTTGACGGTGATACATTAAATTTCACTCTTTAAGACATTCCAGCATTTTGTTGCTGTCTTATGCTTCAGTGTGTTATTCCAGTCTATCTTTGCTAAATATTTCCTGATGTATTTATATTTTCCTTTGTGGAAATTTCTCCTGTACTGCTTTTTATTATTCCTTTTTGATTTTACTTTGATGGTAAAATGTATCTGGTTGTGATCACTATTCCTCAGTGACTCACATATCCTGACATTGTCAACTAATTCATTCTGTGAGGACAAAACTATGTCTAACACATTCTCTCCCCTGGTTGGTTCTAGCACATGTTGAGAAAGGAAACTATCTTGTACTAAAACTAAAAACTTGTGGTCCTCACTACCCATACTCTGTAGAAATTTCCATTTTATATGCCCATGGTTAAAATCCCCCATAATAATACAGTCCCGTTTGCTCACTTCCCTTATAGCGTTTTGTTTTTTGTCATTCTCTTCTATGCTTATGTTTGGACTTCGATAAACTAACCCAACTGTTAACGTTGAGTTTCCTGTAACTATGTTACACCAAACAGCTCCTTCGCAATCTGCTTCTCTCTCTAATTTTATTTCATAAGCCTGGATAGATTCTTTAATATTTAAAATAACTCCACCTCCCTTTCTTCCTATTCTATCTTTCCTAAACATTACATATCCTGTCAGTCCCAATTCGGCATCTGATATATCGGTGGTTGCCCATGATTCGGTTATACCTATTATGTGAGGGTCAATATCTTCTACCATAATGTTTAGTTCATTTCTTGTGTTTACTGGTATAGAAGATATGTCTTTTCCTCTTGCATTTAAACAAACACATTTATATCCAGCTTCAGAACAGTTTTCCAGACTGTTCTTTGCGGAATTATTTTTGCTGTCTTTATCGATGCCTCCAGTTTCAGGCTTCTCTGCGAGTCCCCCCCCCCTGCGAATCTAGTTTAAATAGATGCAACCTGTCCCACTGTCAACAGATCGTAGCAGATTCTCTGAGAATACTGCTGCCCCCTTTCCACTTAGATGAAGGCCATCTCTCATGTACATATCTTCTCTCCCAATAAAGTACCCCCATAAATCTATGAATTCCACGCCCTCTTCTTCATACATCTGCTCAACTAGTGCGTTGATCGCCATCCTCTTACAGTTTCTGTATGTTGCCCCCCTTCATCTCATTCCTGAGAGAACAACCTGTTCCACTCTTGTCTTCTTTAGCTTCCTCACTAAATGTCTGTACTTCTGAACTATCCCAGTTGTTCCCTCCTTGTCTGCATTGTTTGTCCCTACGTGTACTAGTATAGACCCTCTCTTGCAATGCCCCAATACCTTCTCTACCCTTTCGGTCACATGCTCTATCCTAGCCCCCGGTAGACATACAACAACGTCCTTCCCCTCGCATATAGTCTTGTCTGTTTTTCTCAGAATTGAATCGCCCATAAACACTCTCTCTTTTCTCCTTGCCCCTTCAATCACTGCCTTGGAGTAGCACCTCCGGTTTGCATATGTCTGGTTGTTGTCTTTTCCTCTTGCCGTCTTCTCTCCTGTCACATTCTCTTCCATTTCCTTCTTTCCTGTCGCGTTTTTTCTTGTCCCCTCTCCTCCTGTCATCTTCTCTTCTAGCACATTTACTCTCACTTCCTTTCGTCCCTTCATCTTTCCTCCCATCACATTTTCTTCTCTCCTCTCCCGTCCCTTTTCCCCGGCTACCTCCTTCACTACGGTCACTTTCTCCCTTGTCACCTTCACGCCCGTCATGTTTTCTGTTTTTTGCTGAACACTCTGTTTTCTTCCAACAGTCTTCTGTCTCACAGTCTTACCAACTGCCTCTGTGGTATCTACCTCTTCGCCACCTGTATCGCTGTCGCGTCTCTCCTCGTTCTTTACAGTCTGACTACCTGTTGATCTATCCCCACTGACCCGTTTTCTTTTCCTCTGCCGAACACTTTTCCTCCGTCCCTCTGTCTTCTAAATTTCTTGTTCCTTCACACTGGTCACCTTCCCTCCTCTCAGTCTCCTTTCTTCAGTCTCCGTGTCACAACTCTGCTTCCTCTGTGTTGTAGAATTCTCAACTCTCTCCGCGTCATCCCTCTCTGCTTAATCTATTTCTATGTTGAATCTCACCTCCATCTCCTTCACTATATCCGTCAACTTACACACCTCCTTCATCAGACATTCCACCCTCAAACACCCCATACACCA
This sequence comes from Escarpia spicata, assembly GCA_963995525.1. Classification (NCBI taxonomy): domain Eukaryota; kingdom Metazoa; phylum Annelida; class Polychaeta; order Sabellida; family Siboglinidae; genus Escarpia; species Escarpia spicata. The sequence goes on from OZ023210.1 coordinate 6,755,704, forward strand.
AAAGGTGAATCCGTCATCTTTGGTCTCTGCCCATGATTTTGGACAGCCAGACAACGCAAAATCCTCCCAGCTCTGGCAGTCGTTGCAAATTAAGTGTCGTTTTGCCCCGAGTTGCCGCTTGCAAGGTGCCATATCAGAATTTATTTATGTTCAAAATAGTTTTTATATAGTCTTTGAAAAGACTTTTTTGTGTACAATTTACACCAGATTGTTTAGGTTATAGTTAGTTATATTTGTTAACACACAGTGAGACACCGTGCCTTACCTAGTTACGATATCGGTGACAATGTATTCAAGTTAGGCTTAGATACAAGGTAGTCTTTACAAAGACTGTTTCCTGTGTACTAATATACACTTTAAAAGGTTGTTATTTCAGGTTTTAATTACTCATATAACTACATAGATGATCTCAAATAACGCTATTCTATTGTCGTTCACGTTACGTTAACTTTGCCAGTGACCTACTTTGTAAACAACGTTCCGATTACATTAACGTCCCCAATTATCGCTCGCAAATCGCCTACTTTTAATCTAACCTAGATTACTCCCTCTAGCTAACTTTTAACAAAAATATTGCTTAATATATATCTATAATTACGTTATGTATGCTATACACTTAATAATATCACTTATCTTTATAAAATATCCTTATATTTTCGCAAGTTTGCTACACCAAATTCAATTCACCACCGAAAGTCCTCAATTAGCATAATTATCAAGTATCATCATTATCTTTACTAGCGTCGCCTGACTGCGCAGAGGAGGAATATATTGCAACGTCACAACCTATTATTGAACGGCCGCCTGTAACGTCACTTGTTTCTGAGGTGTAGACCGTCAGTTTCCGAGCAGCCGTTTATGGCGCTACCAAATTCGTTGGCGTCTTACTTTTCTGTTTTGTTTTAGAGAGAACCAGTGCAGTTTTCTTGCGGTCAGTTTAATAGTTTAATTGTTTGGAAAGACCTCCGATTATACGACGAAGGACAGTGACATAAAAACGACATGAGCACATGGCACAGTGTAGCGTACACTCTTGCGCAACTGACACGAATGGTACGATAAGCCAAATCAATTGTCATAACGTTCATGTTCCGTGAATCAGAGCTCGTCCCACTGCGGGCTTTAACAAAATGTGTTTCGAGTTCTGGTAATACTCCTGCAGCCTAGCAGCAGACGCAAGGACATCGGTGGCACACGCATGACTTCTTCCGGCGCCTGGGCTTTGGCGGGGGGCAGTACTTGGGTGGGCAGCGTTTGGGCGATCGTGATCGTTTGCGCTTCCGTGGCGGGCAGGGTGGAGGGCAGCATGGTGGCGGGTAGCATGGTCCACACGGCTGGGGGCATGGTCCACACGGCGGGGGGCATGGTACATACGGCGGACGGCATGGTCCACACGGCGGACGGCATGGTCCACACGGCGTGGGGCATGGTCCACACGGCGTGGGGCATGGTCCACACGGCGTGGGGCATGGTCCACACGGCGGGGGGCATGGTCCACACGGCGGATAGCATGGTCCACACGGCGGGGGGCATGGTCCACACGGCGGGGGCCATGGTCCACACGGCGGACGGCATGGTCCATCCGGCGGGCAGCATGGTCCACATGGCGGACAACATGGTCCACACGGCGGGCAGCATGAGCCACAAGGCGGGCAGCATGGTCCACATGACGGGCAGCATGGTCCACATGGCGGGCAACATGGTCCACATGGCGGGCAGCATGGTCCACATGGTAGGCAGCAATATGGGCATTTGGGTTTCTTCGGCGGTCTCTTCGGCTTGCGCGGTCTACGCGGCGGGCAGCATGGTCCACATGACAGGCAACAAGGGTCGCATGATGAACGTGGCGGACACTGCGAACGGCGTCGACATCGTTGACAACCGTTTCCTTTAACCATTGCGTAACCCAAAACACTTACGTGTGAATAATGCGCGTGGTAGCGTGAATGGGGCGTGCAGACGGCGCAGCGATCAAGCGGATGCGAAAAGCATGGAGGACACGATAATTGTCTTCCTCGTCTCTCAGCCCGACATCTTGCTCAGCCGCCAGAATAACTCTTTCCCCTCCCAGGTACCTTGGAAAGCAATCTCTTGTTCAAGAGAGCAAAGCGAGACGAGGCCTCTCGGCGTGTGACGTCGCCATCCGAGCCAATTATGACGTCAACGGAAGCACTTATTACTGACAACATCCGTCCGCACAGGCTCCCGTTACGCATGCGTTAATTAAAAACTGTATATTTTGATGCGTCTATGTAAGCTTCATTTCGAAAGCTTTTAATACATTTCTTTGCACTGCCAAAACAACCAAACCTCCTTTGCTTTCTCATTCTTTTTTAATAATTTGTTTTCTTAGGCGGGCAACCAAGGGTGTATACCTCGAAATCGAATATGAGTTATGTTTTTTGATGATTGTTGACAACGGGAGTATCTAGAAACAAAATCCGGTGTGTGCCACAATGGCACCCTTGGGCAATTTTTTTTAATTTCCATAAATCCAACTTGGCTCCATATCAGAATTTTGATCATATATCCAATAGAAGTTGGAATTTCACAATTATTCTAAGTACATTAAATGTCTGGATGCTCTCGTTATTAAAGAATGAAACAGCTGTTATGAACGGGTGTTTAAAAATTTGCATACAATCTACATATCAATGTTTTGATCATATAACCAATCATATAGTTAGAATTTCAGAATTATTATAAATGCCATTTAGTTGTATGGGGCTCTAAATATTGATGCCTGTACAAAGTATTGCGCATTTGTTAAATTGCATAATTCCAACACGACTCCCAGCACATCAGTGTTTAATCATAACTATTATTTCCCAATATAGTTCCATTTTCCTTGTGATTCTAAATTATATTTAGTTTCTGGATACTTACGGCCTCTACGACTGCAACACGTGTTATGATTGGGCTTGTACTGTTTATTTGCATGCATCCAGTTTGGCCGCTTCCTCGATGTTATGATCAAATCACGCGTGTTTATATCCGTATATCCACACGCTGGATGTGTTCATGGGTGCACTTTTAAATAAAGAACTGTCAATGTCTTTCTTGTATGATGCCATAAGAAACTATTACAACGAAGTTAATTATGACAGAACAACTAACCTCAAAGGATCCAAAAAGACCTCCAAGAGATATGTGATGAATCCAGTTACGTCAAAGATTGAAGACACATTGAGGCAGTTAAACTGTTTTATTGATGATCATTAACACCATAAAGCCTCATACCGATACCACAGTCTCGCGATTTTAGTAGGCCTGTACGTGGGGGAGAACTAATGGGGAAGTTGTATGAACTCCATCGTTATGAAGACTTTTAACAAGATGATAATGAATACAACACATTGCGAAATTGATCACATTTGAACCTATTTATTCCCAGAATCAATCATGAATATGCCAAACAATATATATGTATATATATATACATATATATATATATATATATGTATATACATATATAAATATATATATATATATATATATATATACACACACAGTAGAAACAGCTAACAATATTCCAAATATAACTCCAAATATTATCCTTGATAACATTTCTACTCATAGTCCACAGGGTTTCACTACTCATAAAAATACCTAATTGTGAATTATAAATGCCATTTCGTTATCCTTATGGGATACACCTCTAATATATAATAGTATATCATATATGATGTAATTGTACATTTGCATGAATATTGTATTACTTTACTAATAGTATACTACTTTATACTAACTAATTGTTATTACTATCAATATTTGGAATTATTACTATTATTATTAGTTGTTTTACTATTATTAAAAGGGGGTCCATGCTAGCAAAATGCGATGCATTAATTAACTGGAGTCGCCTTGACCTTCATAGTTTTGTTAGTTATAACAATTGAAAAAAAAGTATATGGCTATTTACAATAACACATTTTCATACTGTACGGTACAGCACATGACGTTCGATATAACCTTTCATGAACTGGCAAAGGTAAGCGCCCATATACGTATATATATATATATATATATATATCCGCCGATTCTTATATTAGAACAGGTTGACCCACAAAAATATGAAGAGACAGTGTGTGCAGAGTTATCTCGAAAGTAATCCACCAGGTTATGTATACAATACAAACCGGGTAGAATATTGGCAACATTGCTAAAAAAAAATATCGTATACAAATTACCAATGATATCGTACCATTATTATATTCATTTTTATGTTGTGTATATTTATTCACAGAATAATTAATTAAACTCAAGTATGGTAATATTTGTGTATTTTATATTAATGCTTATTGAATAATTTAATAACTTCCCTAAAACGAATCGTTAAAAATCATATTAAATCATCACAGAAAAATTGTCACAATCGTTTTCATACAGACAACATTAATGAGCCAACCTTAAGCATTGTTGCCAAGATTCTACGCAACGTTTTCACAAACGTGTTTTTTCTTACGTTGGTGGACTAAAGGGATAATATGAACAGTCAAGAGTGGACGAAAATTGCGGAAGACCGGGGTAGATATAGAATATCACCGAGAGAGGGCAGCACTGAACTGGTAACGAATCTCGTCTTACTTATTTGTGGCTAGCACCCTGCATAGGGCCTTTCAGCGAGGCGTACACTTTATGAGCGACGGGTACACGAACGCTTGAAGAGAGAGCTTCGTAGTTTGTCGACGTTACGTGAGGGGAAAAGACAGTGTTCGACTGCTGCGGTTGTGGCGAAAAGGCCCTAATTGAAGCGTACACTTTGGGAACGACAGGAACAGTGTATGTTGGAGAGAGAGATTGGTATTGAGCGACTGGGTGAGTAATCATCTCATATCCCTCTGTCTGTGGATTAGGAGAAACGGTAGATGTAGGCACCACGCTCCTGTAAACATACAGCAATTAAAAAAGCGAGCAGCTTTATTAATGATCTAAGTACACGCCTTCGTGTTAATTGTGGCTTTGGCAATCATCGATTTAATAATATTACTGTGTGCAAGTACAATTTTCATTGGCGTATTCTCTGTAGAAAATTAAAAACATAATTACAATTATTTGTTTAAATTTCTTGGATATGTTGTGGTTATTAATCGTCGAAACTGGCAGTTCCTTTGAGCGTTAACTATAAATTGTGTTGTCGGATTGTACTGTGCATGTTAAGCGTTTTTGCAATATATGTCGAAATAAATATGTATTATGGATTATGTTATCACTGATCAACACCTTACGCTACTCAGAAGAGTTGTAGTCTACCAACATACCTGTTGCTGTGTTTCATTTGAGGTATCACGGAGTCTGAAAGCAAACACACAGCTGAGCCTAAATGGCACCGACAATATTTCATACTTTAGCCAGACACGGTTAATCGCAATTGTGTCAGAAAGCAATGCAGATATGTTCAGACTCCAATAACACATCTTAAACATGTCTGTGTGTGCGTATGTGTGTGTGTGTGTGTGTGTGTGTGTGTGTGTGTGTGTGTGTGTGTGTGTGTGTGTGTGTGTGTGTGTGTGTGTGTGTGTGTGAGTGTGTGTGTGCCTGTGTGTGTGCCTGTGTGTGTGTGTGTGTGTGTGTGTGTGTGTGTGTGTGTGTGTGTGTGTGTGTGTGTGTGTGTGTGTGTGTGTGTGTGTGTGTGTGTGCTAGCGTGCGTGTGTGTGCGTGTGTGTATGTGCGTGTGTGTGCAAGCGCAGGGTGTGTATAGTTCGCGTGCAGGATAAACATTATAATCCTCAAATAATCGTGTCTCCCCTGCCTGCCAAATATCAGTCTAGCAGTCAAAATCACTATCGCTTAAACTGTTTGTTATGAGTTGAACTAGTAACCTTTTCGCTCAGCAGGAATCTCGTCGTATATAGCCGAGGATCGTGTGTTGGTCCGCGGCGCCGAGACTGTGGCGGGGTTGTCTACACTGACACGGCGCTGCCCAGCTTGTGGATCGTGCTCGTCTTTCGCGTGTCTTCTACAATGACCATAAGGTGACAGTTGCTGCATCAACGTTTCTAGTGTGCACATCATTTGAGACAGGCATTCCATGAATGCCATGGCAATTAAATCCCATGAATTAAGAAACCATGCGTTAGCTCAGAATGTGCTTGCGCGCTGATCGGATGATTGTGCCTCTAACGATCAAAATAAAAGTGGTTCGAATTGCCAATATCACAGAAGGCCCATAAATATATACCCTTTAAGTTAACATGCTATGCAACAAGAATACATAATATATATAATATTAAATAATGAATGAGTGATTTAAAGAACATGTAAATGCCTGCGTGTTTCAATCTTGTTTGACCAACATTACATTTCACTGTAAAGTTGAATAAACAAGTCTGTATATTGTTATGACTTTATAGTAGCATATCTATTTTGTCTTCCTAGACACAAAAGTTCTCATACAGGATCATTCCAAATAGCAGCAGGTATACTGATGGTGTTTTTATATTTCTACCTACTAAATGTTTTTTTTTCATATTAGTGTTCACAAGAGTAGGAGAAACACAGTACCTCATGCGGCTACAGACGACCAGCGTGATGATGAAGACAATGATGAGCACCGCAGCGCCACCGACGCCGCCTCCAATGACGTACGCAGTGTACGTCTTTGGCTCTGAAATTATTGCTAACAGTTGTTTGTTTCTGACAAGACATGCACGCTTCGTAAGACACACATTCTTGTTGCACACTCACACGTGCGCTTGCTCGCACACGCACGCACGCACGCACGCACGCACGCACGCACGCACGCACGCACTCTCTCTCTCACACACACACACGCGCACACGCACGCACACACACTCACACACTCACACACTCACACACTCACACACTCACACACTCACACACTCACACACTCACACACTCACACACTCACACACTCACACACTCATACATACACGCACGCACACATACTCACACTCATACACACACGCACGCACACATACTCACACGCACACACACAAATACTCACACACGCGCCGGCGTACACACACACACACACACACACACACACACACACACACACACACACACACACACACACACACACACACACACACACACACATACATTCATACTCACCCACACACATTCCTAATAAAAAGCAGCTGACACACCGAAACAACCATAAACAGCAGCTGACACACCAAAACAACCATAAACAGCAGCTCGCACAACAAAACAACCATAAACAGCAGCTCGCACACCAAAACAAGCAAGCAATAGAGCAAGTTTCAGTTTGCAGCTGCTTTGGTTTAGATTTGTTATGAACATATAATGTAAAACGTCGAATAAAAATATAATGTGTTCAAAAGCACATTATATTTAACATCGGAAAAGATCTCAATTTAAGCTAGGATTGCATATGTGCGGATGCGGCACGCGACAAAACAATGAATGTAGCGCCGGGTGGAAAGTAACACAAGTAGTTCAAAATGTACATAGGCGGATGAGTTTTGTCGTGCGGATGCGGCTGCGCAAATTGAATCGCTCCGTGTAGCGATTCGAATCGTATCCGCACACGAATCGGATAGGACATTCCCAGTCGTTATGCCACTACAGAGGAATTCCCCATTCGGCATGCGTTTCCGTACGCGTTTCCGTACATATGGAATCCTAGCTTTACGCTGTTTTACAATTGTATGTATGTGTTACGAAACGTAGTTTTGTAATTAGATTTTCATTAGCTTGACGATGGCTGGACTGCAAAAGGTCAACGTAGTGCACCTCACATAACGAGTTGTTATGCAACAGGCCAGGTGCGGCGGCTAAGATTAGACTCGACGTGGCCATTTGACTTCGTAACATTGGTGTCAGAAGCGGTGGAATATATGGCAACGACACTGGCGCAGGCCGCCACAGATGCGCCTGCGGCGTCAAAAGGGGGACCAATATGGCCCTTCTACAAAGGCTAGATGAGATAGAAGCCATGGAAGACCTGAGAGTAGAGCAAAGGAAACAACGGAGTGAAACCACAGAACAGTTGTTCGGTAAGAATGAAACACTTATTTCTGCGATGGAGCGACCGGCGTCAACGGGCGACATCCATAGAGCAGACGGTCATCCAGTCCAACAGCCTACCCCTCATGGTGCGCACGCGGTTCGTGCGTCGGATGTGTGGGGGAACACGCCATTGGAAGTAAGTTCATCGAGCGGAAACGAACTCGATTTGTGCAAGAAGCATGACACGTGTACTGACATTCTCGCAGTAAAAGACAAGCTGCAGAGGCAGCTGAGCTCTACGTGGGAAACCATTACGAGTGCGTCATGCTAGGGCGGACATTGCCGAAAGCAATTACAGGGGGGACGTTGAAAACTGGGTTCGACGCATCATCGACCCTTGCAGACCGATTCAAGTCGTACGGCAGACCACAGTGCGATGTGTGGGGACTTCGTAGCGGAACGACTAGGTGCTGCGGAGTGACATTGAGAGGTGGGTGCCTAGCCTCTATAGTGGACCACGAATGGTGAACAGGTATCAACCGAGACGGTGCCGAGATCCAATGACAGACGGGTGTTTGGCGCAGCCTCGCCCTCCCTGGGACGAAGCAGTACCAGACGGATACGAGCCATCTGTCAACCAAGAGGAGGTAAAAGAAGACATTACAAACGCGAGCGATGATATCGGCGAGGCAACAGGTGGCACGTGCCCTCACCGATCCAAGAATCTGTCAAGTCATGATGATGGGAAACACAGTGACGGACACGTGTCACCGCAGAATGACAATAGACTTAGAGAGAAAGGTCGCCAACAGACGAGGGGTGCATCGTATCACGGTGACTGGCGATGTCGAGAAGTACCGAACATCGTACTCCTGACAGGGCAAAGAAAGACATTCACCGATCCCATGCGCGACCAGTCACGTGACCACTGGGAAAGCGGACACCCTCGCCTTGAGACTGTCACAACAACCGCTCACATAAACTGCGACGAATTATCTCGAGGGAACGTCACCGACACACTTATCGGAGTGTGCAAACGTTGTCCCCGACATGGCTAGAACGAAGCATGTCACAGGAAGACAGTCAGTCACGGCAGCCGGCGCAAGTCGTCATTCAAGCGTGGCCTGAGACGATACAGCATGGACGACATTCGGCAGGAGGCCCGAGGCGAACCCGGAGAAGGCGCAGCGCAGGTTACGCAGTACTCAGGAGACGTGGTGTGGCGTAACCCCGTCCTCCACAGGAGGGACCGGTTGTGGAGGTGGACGAACCACTCACCACCACAGTGAGAGAACCCGACAGTGAGTCGGGCAATTTAGTCGGGAGCACCGACGCGAACCACGTGCCGAGGACAACGTGCAACCACTAGTCAGGGAGCTTGTGTGAACCCGTGGGAATAAAATTATAGTGGTGAAAGCAAATCAACAGCATAGTTGGCTAAAGGAGACCCCCAACGAACAAGAAAACACAAGTCGGCAGTCTGGGAAGGTGTTCAGTCATTATTATGAGTGGCTAAAATGCGTGGGAAACGCTCCACCTGCATAGGATATATTTTAATTTGAGTAATTATGTCAAATCTACTTTGCCATTTAGAAAGAGTAGATCAATAAGAGTAAACAATGTACGTAACGTTTTTCACTCAAATGCCCTGTTGCCATGGTAACAAACAAAAATGGCTGCCACAATGGAAATATATTCCATACTTTACACACAGTAGCTTGGCGTTACCAAATAAAATATCATCATTCCTTCTCTATCATATCTATACTATATTGTGTTATGCAACTTTAACCGGGTATTTTAAATATTCGTAAATCATATGCTTTATTTTTAATAAAATAAATTGTCGAAAAAATCTATATTTTTTTATCAATACTTAAGTGATAAAATAATGTGCAACTTATTACAACTATCTCTTTGTAGTTGTATGTAGAGCGTAATACCAAACACAACATTCTAAACCTGACTTTCCTGATATTTATATTGCCCGAGGCATGTTGAACGCAAAACCAATAAATTACATTTCCTGTAAATGGCCGCCTAAGATTGAACAACGAATATATTACTTGATAGAGGCATACTTTGTCCACAAATACATGTGATACAGAGGTGTGTCATTATTATACAAGTGAATTATCTTGATTGCAAATACACAAAGCTATTGGAATAAGGCAGAAACTCATTTTCAGTAATTTCTGTGTCTTCCTGTAACAGCACCCGTCGTGCAATCAAACGAGACAGCATTCACCCTTCACCTGATGGTTTTGATGGTTATTTTTAATAATGCAGACATACTGAGTCAACCCAGCTGCAACTTTTTTATTTATACAATAATTATGAACATTACTGTGTGTGAGTTGGATACGTAGACGAATGGACAAGGCGCTCCCGCAGCTTACTCCATCATCAGAACAAGTACAGCCAATGAGGGCATAATTATACACTACATACCTCAAAGCCCGTTAATTAACAAATGGCCTGATAATGTGGTGTTGGTAATGGCGCTGATGTTAGACTATGTATTTTATTTGTACCTAGAACACCTACACATACAGTTATATGAAGAATGTAGCCCAGCTAGTAGCGTCATAGCAATGTAAAGGTGGAGAAATACTGTTTCTATTGTACATTCGGTCAGTGTGGTGATTTTTTTGTGAACAATTGTAATTGTAAGAGAAAGTCTTGAATTTCATCGGATAACGAGCAATTTATGGAGGAAGAGTACAACAGGAGGAAACATGTGTCTATACGTGACCCGTTAACATATTTAATCGAGGTTCTGCAACATGCCACAGAAAATGACCAGGTCAACATCGATGCAGGAACGTGCAAGTAACCGTACTAGGCAGTTCATTCACTGAGCGCTCAACGGGTGAGTTAGTTAACTCTAGATTTGAAGTAGGGGCTATCGTCTCCAAGTTGACATCTTTATCGTGGAGGTTGCATTTCTCCAAAGTTGACATGAGCGACAGTAAAGGAATGTACACTCCGTAGCAGTCAGTCACTTCACACATTTTCACTTCGCCCTCTTGCACATTCCTACTTGGTCTGTTTTTAAAAAAAATAAAAAAATATAGGGTTTAAAAGAATAGAGGTTTTTAATATTAGGATATTAACTGACTAGTCACCAAATCACTTTTTTGCTATTGGATAATCTCCATATCCATATCGTTGTTATTCGCGAGTGAATTATAAAATGTCCTCTTAGACCTTCGGAAGTCATAAATGCTTCCCAGAGAAGTCGAGATGGTGATCGATAGAACACGTCTGTCAGGGAGTAAAGTGTAAAGCGCCTTGAGCAGTCCTGAGGACTGGATACTGCACTATATATAAGAACTTACCTTTACTTTACATTTTTACTTTCACAGATGATACACAAGGAATAGTATATTTCATGTCTCGCACCTTTCCGCGTGGCGCTATACAGCTGAGCCATCATATAGGAACATCTACATGCGTACCACGTCCATGCAAAGTGCACAATGTTAAACACCAACACCTTTACCAACACCACTTTACCACGTATTTTATTCATCTAGGTGAATTAGGTGTGTATTTGACGCTCATATTGTAGTTACTATTAATTAAAGTTAATGACGCGGGTGATCTACAGCACATAAAATAGTCGGAGAACACGGTCGGCTTCATGTATACATTATTATTATTATTATTATTATATTTAAAGAGATTCAGATTCATGTTCATATTTCTTGCTTAAATGACAAAGTTGGAGCTGGGGTGATTTGGTACGTTTGCATTCTAAAAAAATAACAGAAACAATGTCACATGATGAGTGGATACTGACTCGTTTGATTGTTCACTGGGTGCTTTCCGTAACATGAGCCATTATGGGAAAACGCTAGGCCTACACCTAAATGGCAGTTTGCTGTAACATTTACTAAAAATTTATTTCCCCTATATTCCAACAGATTTGTGTTATAGTTACAGAATAACACATAGACTAGACTTCCGATTTTATCTGCTTTGGTAATGACAGGAGACCATGCGCAAAGTATGCTATATTTTCCTAATGCGGCAAAAATTAAAATATATCTTATGTATGTGGAGTGTCATATTTACCAAAACTAAAATATATCCTATGTATCTGGAGTGTCTCCCACGCATTTTTAAATACTCATAAAATGACTGAACAGATTCCGAGACTGCCGACAAGTGTTTTCTTGTTCTTTGGGGGCCCCGTTAGTCAGCTACACTGATAGTTTGCTTTCGCAACTTAATTCCCACAGGCACATTTTTGTTTTTTATACGTTCCCTGACTATACCCAAGTGGCTGGGTTGATGAAGCGAAGGTGATTACCGTGCGACACACAGTGACCTGTTGGTTGTGTTAGTTATTTTATGTTGAACATTTGAGACTTTATATTGTGATTTTGTGTAATTTGACTGACGACTGACGAGGACGTTTCAGTCTTTTAGAAGGGGACTGTGTTACGAAACACATAGTTTTGTAATTATATTTTAATTAGTTTGAGGGTGGCTGGACTGCAAAAGGTCAGCCTAGTGCACCTTACATAACGAGTTGTGTTAATAGGCCCCGTGCTGCGGCTAAGATTAGACTGGGCATGGCCAGTTGACATTTTGGACCTCTTCGTTGGAGTAGACAGGGCAGTTATGAGGTGCAGCTCGGCGAGGACAGGAGGGTGTTGGAGGCTAGAAATGCACTGGGGTAGCAGCATATATGGCTGCTACAGTTAGAAACTCGGCATGGCCGGGGAGAGCTGTAGTGTGTGGCTGTCAGAACGACGTGTCGTCGTACAGCCAGAGTGTAGTTGATTAAACGTCTTGTTGCAAAACTCCGGTGTGGCTTGGTCCACACAAGTATTGTGTTGCGGTTCTCTGATAATAACGGACCCAAGATTTCGTTACATAGGCTTACTATAAGTAACTGTAATCGAGCTAGCTCGTGCACGCTCGTACGTGCGTGCGTGCATGCGTGTGTGTATGCTACCATTTCCCCCATAGACGGCTTACACCTCAGGCGCCACCTTTTCATGAATTAATCTACGACCACTCTGAGGGAAATTAACGCATTTAATTATTTCCCATTCTCAGTGGTATTAGGGTTGAAAATGGGAAACCGCTTCTGCGTATGTGTGTGTGTAGCACAATTCGGAGGAAAGGTATTAAGTTTTTGTCATTTATATAATAAATACGTTACATAATCTTATGTGCAATATTGTTTGCATTACCTTTGGCTCCACAAGTAGATTAATTACCCATATCATTACAATGTGCTAGTGGAAGTAAACTAACATAATATATTAAATAATCTTACCTGATCTGACGCCACATCTGTCGCCTTCATACTTGTCAGTGCAGAGACAAGTCGATCTCTCCACATTGACCTTACTACATGTGCCCCCGTTGAGACAGAAGTCCGGGTTTATATCACATTTGTCTGCAAGACACCAGCATCATTGCCTGATTATATGTACAGAGGATGAACTGTTTATTTACATAATGGATTCCAACCTAATAAACTGTGATGTATAGTTTGGTACAGTAGAACACGTATCTTCTGAGGCCAGGTTCCCATGGCACACGAGTTGTTATATCAAAGCGAGGGGCAATTTGGAGAACAACTGCAATTATTACGAGATAAAAAAGCCATAATCAGCTTAGTTTTTTTTTTACAAAGCAGAAAGACACACAATGTCAAAACTGTTTGGGGAAGCATAGTGATGACACGAAGGGTGCTTGTGGACCACTCTTGCCCCGTGAAATATTATTGTTAGATTAAGATACATTCTCTTTATAATGATCATAACTTGTGTAACAGACAGACCCATTTATAAAAACAAAACAACTGTTATAAAATGTATTGTAAAACACTTAAGAGGTAATACTTTTACAATACACGCATTGTAATATGGCAACAGGCTCCTCGTGAATTGTCATATTTTAATAAACTGTCATATCTTAACAAACTACTTGTTCCATCTTCACCAAATTTGCAGTGTCTTAAGTCAATATAAAACGAATGTCAGATAATAATAATAATAAGATAACTTCTATTGCGCCTAATTCCTTGGAAACCAAGCTCAGAGGCGCATAAAAACAACAGGATTGGTCAATCTCAAAATCCATAAGCAGTATTCCAGTTGTTAATAGATGGATCAAGGCGCTAGGGAGCTATGGTGGATAAGCAAGGTTGTAAAGATAAGTTTTAAATGACGACGGATTTTTTAAATATTTTCAACTGATCTAACATTAAGAGGGAGCATATTCCAAAGAGTTAGTGCAGCAACAGTTCCAATGTTAGTGTTGACTCTAGGAACAAAAAGTAGGTCAGAACTAGATGATCGAAGCTGGATAGGTTTTCTTACAGGAGTAAGCAATGAATGCAAATAAGATGGTTGCTTACTGGACAGTGCCTGGTATGTAATTGTACGGATCTTAAATAGTATACGATATCGTACAGGGAGCCAATGCAAAGACTTCAAAAGTGGTACAGAACCAAAAAACGAGGAGATCTACTCTTGCTAGACAATTTTGGACACGCTGAAGTTTTGTGATATCCTTGCTAGCGATAATACAAAAAAAGGGAATTGCAATAGTCAAGTATGCTGCTAACAAGCGCTGTTGCAATGTTTTTAGTAACAGAAAATGACATATACCGGCGAATACGACGACTATCACGAATGTGATCAAAATAGCAGCGACATGTTTGAGATATGTGTTGTCGGAAATTGAAGTTACTATTAAAGGTCACTCCTAGATTCCGCACCGAGGTTGCTGGCGTGATATACTGATTCAAAATATGCGTAGGGGAAAAACCATCCAGTTTACTACGCTGCATTGGAGTACCAATAATGTTCAACTCAGTTTTATTTGCATTTAATGTCAACTTGCTGCCAGTCATCCAGTGGAAGATATCTTGAAGGCAATCACTAAGTTGGTTAAGGGAGCGATTTGTATCCGGAGTAGCCAACGAAGTGTATCATCAGCATAAAGATGATGATCCAAGTTATGTCTTTGTATAACAGAGCTCAGTGGCGTAGTGTAAAGAGTAAAAAGCAAAGGACCAAGAACAGAACCCTAGGGAACCCCAAATAAAGCCGGCAGTGCAGCTGAAAAGCAGTTCCCAATCTTTATAGTTTGGTATCTATCAGTTAGATATGAAGAAAACCAGCTTAGATGTGTGCCAGATATGCTATACCACTTTAATAGGCGTTCAATGAGAATGCTGTGATCAATCGTGTCAAAAGCGGCAGAGAGATCTAGTAAGGTAAGTGCAGCCACTTTACCATTATTAGTTCAAGTTAATGTCATTATGAACCTTTAAGAGGGCAGTCTTTATTGAATGAAACTGCCTATACGCTGATTGTGACACATTAGTTAAGACATTTGTGCTAATGTGAGACCTTAGACGACTTGTTACAACCTTTTCAAGTATTTTGGAAATAAAGCTGAGATTAGAAATATGTATTTAACTGTTTAGGTCTTGTTTAGGCAGAGATGACTTCTTAAGAAGTGGAGTGACATGGGCGTATTTGAAATCATCAGGAAAACAGCCAGAGCAAAGTGATGCATTTATAATATTTGTTATAGGTCCAATTAGTGTATCGAGACATGCTTTTAGTAATATTGTTGGAAATGGATCAAATGCACAAGATTTATTTGGGGAGGACCTAATTATTTTCCTAACTTCATCAACGGTTGCAGGTTCAAATGATACAAAATTATGACGTATATATAATCAATTTACGTAAAGGTAACCATGGTAACAAGATAATTCTTGGAAATTCTGACGGGGTGGTTTTGTGGATAGTCCCATGGAAAATTGAATTATATATTTCCATTTTTGTTATTTTGTTTATGTTTACAAATTGTTTAGTATTCAATATCTGGCATTCTTTTTATATATACTTTATACCCTGTAAATTTGGGGAAGATTGGAGAAGTCTTCTTTAAGATATGACAGTTAATTATAATATGGAATTACACCTTACGTGAAAATGACATTGTCATTTTTCTGTCGTAATTACCTATCTAGAGAACATCACAAAGACTAGAATGTCAGGTTAAACATTGGTGGCAATATTTCTTGTTCGATAAAACTACTATTGGCTCGAAAGGCAATACTGTTGATCAGATTGAATTACATCTTTACTGCAATACATTTCACATACTCATAATTTATATTGTTAGGAGTGAACATATTATCTTTGAATGTACAATTTCATTGTTTTAACTTACGTCGGCAAACCGTCCCTCCAGGCTGCAGTTCATAAGCATCTCTGCAGCCACAAGTAAACTCCGTCCCATCTCCGACTGATGTACAGGTGCCACCGTTGGCCGTCGTTGCACAGTTGCTCTCTCCATTGCTACAAGCATCAGTGGCTGCGGACAAGAAACACACTTCTATATCAGAGTGACGACTTTCTGAGATTGCAGTACAAACTCTGTGTGAGGTAGTCCGTACGTAGTCCTCATGTGCTTGCATGCGTGTTCAACGGTTAGTTCAAAACTACCCGTAGTTCATTTTACTCTTTCACTTAATTTAAAGCGAAGCAATCCGATCGCTTTATGGCAAAATTATGTTATACAATATCATTTATATTATATATTATAACACACCGGTCGCCCAAATGTGTTTTAATTAACCCTTTTTTGTTTTTGTATATCCTTGGCAGCGCGCCGCTTTCGAAGGCATTCCCTCAGGTCCTATGGGAATTGAAAATCAAAACGAATGTATTCATATGGAATTATACTAGGTCTTACAACTTAAGACAAAACTAGTAGACACATTGTATAACACTACCTATCAAAATATTAGATTATTATAATACTGTTATATATACGGGGCCGCAATTCAAGTCATAACGGCGACAAATCATCAAAACGGCGACAATCAAAATGGTGACAGATCCAAAATAGCAACATACCTAAACGGCAACAAAATAAATAAAAATTGTGTACACGCAAAGGCTACGATGCGTTTTGTTGCTGTTTTAACCAATGGTTGTCATTTTTTTTTTCATTTTTTTTTTTAGACTTGTTGGTGTTTTAACCATGCTTATTTCCGTTTATGTTGTCGCCGTTCTGCTTTCTTTGAAATTATCCGGGCTGGCTATTCCAGGATTTGAGTGACAGCGCGTCGAGTTTCGTGAACATTGAATTCTAAATTTGTTTAAGCTTCGTTAACGCATCTGTGCAGTCAGTATGTTGTAACCAATACAGTTTGTACTGTATGACATGATTTCATGATAACAACGATCGGATTTATTTTCGCCCATTAAATAATAGTTTTTAATGTTGATATTTTATAAAACCTGAATTTATATTATGCATACAATGCATTATGCATTGATTCCACACGAATGCAACAATGTATGCACATTCATTGCCATTTTTAACCAATATCCTCAAATATATACACAGTGAAATAAGATATACTTACAGATGCACTCTTTCTGTGATTTGGCCCCAGCACTGGCAGTTGTCATCTTAGCGCCGCAATCCTTGCATTTCACCTGATACTTCTCATCCTGGTAGGTTCCCACTGGACATGCATGGCAGCTCGTGCCATCAAACATGTAGCCAGACATGCAGTTTCCTGCAATAAGCACATTCGACAAGTCTCCATCTCAGTGAGACATGCTTAGCACTTGAATGTCTACATTAATTAACATCCAATGAATATGAGAACATTTTTATATCATAATATTGGAATATCAACTAAGAAACATCTAAAATAAATCCGTGTGTAGGTATACTATTTCACACCATGGGGAACAATGTGCTCGTCAAAGGGCCATTAATGATTTTGCATTCTTGCTACAATCGGCCAAAATAGGTATTGATGATATTAGTGTAATGTGTGCGCCGATGTGCAGACCGGTGATGTTGAACTGTGTTTATGTTCCAACAGATTAAGTATATCCACCCCATGTGATTCATTGTAAGGAAACAATAAACCACCACTGCATGATTTAAGAATAAAACACATTGATTTGCTGTGACACCCCTCAATCCTGTCTGGTCAATCATACGGTCCTCACTATCATGGGTAATTGTCTCAGTTCTCAACGACCATGGCTATTCATCGTGGACGTTCACAATATATTTATACCTGGGCTAATGTCTCAAAAAGTGTCAACAATTGACAAAAATCGTGTCTTTTGTCTCTCACATCGTCAATTATAAAGTTAGCCTAACGAAATTTTCACCATATATTGATGTCATTACGATCTTTCAGGACATGTAAGGTTTGACAGCCTTGTTAATTATTTTAATGGCAGAAATTGGCCGTAAGTTGCCAAAAACGGCCAAAACGACGTGTCCAATTGAAGTTTCCAAAGTTTGAAGTAGTGCCATACAAAAACAGTGCTGTATTTTTTTGTTCTGAGTTCACTGGGAAAATGGAGTATATATTGGGAATGTACAATAAAAAAATCATGTTTACAAAAAAAAAAAAAAAAAATGTACACTGCGTTTTCTATAATGATCAATTTTTGCGTGTCCAGCGTCATCGGTTTACACTGGTCAATTACATTAATTTATTAATGTCGTTATAGGGTACCTATACATGTATTCTTTTCCTACATGTTAAGTAAATGGTATACCAAAAAAATATGGGTCTAAACCTAAATTCGACGAAAATATAACACGTTCAAGTAAAAAAAATATGGAGTGGTGTTTTAGCTTCGTGTCCAGCGTCATAGATAGAAAAGGCTATCTTCAAAACAATAGGAAACGTACGCCGTTTTTTTTTCGTACGTACCAGCAACCACCATGCTATAACCCCAACAATGGCAATAGCAATATTCACAATATTTCTTGGACAAATGAGGATAAAACCGATATTGGAGCGTGTCCAGCGTCACTGCGTGTCCATCGTCATCTGTGGGATTACAGAGAAAGACTGGTGAGAGCGCATTCTACTTTGATATTTAGGAACTACAGTGATCAGTGCATCCGTGGCGGTCGCCTCTATGCTGGTGGGTATTTTTTTGTTTCCTACAATAAGTATTTGATGAGTTGTGGTCCTATATGTACGTTTTTCATATGAAATGGTATAACAGAATAAGGCTAATATGGTAAATTAATAAAGGTAACACCACTTATAGCGTTAGTATACTTAACAGCTGTGTTCTAACAAACCAATGAACGATAATTTGATACGTTGATCTGCGGGAAAGTTAATATATGACAATCCTAATGTCTAAGCAACTCGATGACGCTGGACACGCCAATTTAACCAAATGTATATTTACCGGCTGTAGTTGACACTGACATCCTAACTTTTAGTGTAGATGTGTCAAGTACATGTTGCTCTTCATATAAAAGAAAATATTTCACATACAATTTAGAAGAACACATTATTACAAACAAACCATACTGACGCTGGACACTTGCTGGTTAATGATAAAAATCAACATATCTAAGAATAATTTCCGTTTAAACAATAGCTATTAACATACGTTTGAAGAACAAGACAGGTAGCAAAACAATATAATGCATTTGGGTGATATTAAAAGGTAATTTGAAGAATTATGGCCAATGGGCTTACTCACTCACGGCAGTAAGGCTGGACATGCAGCTATGGGTGTGATCCTGCAACGCATGTCGCTTACATACTACTGTATCCGTTATCTCACGTGATCTGCTCATCTCACTGAATTATTTTCAAAAGTATTTAAGCGTTTCACAAAAACAAAATACAGAATAATTAATATTGCGTTCTACATTTTTTAGAATACCCTGTCAACCAAAGAGGCATTATCATGGCAAGCCACGACACGCAAATGTATTGTGCTAAGATCTAGCACCGTTATCGAGATAGAAAGATAGCACAAGACCCCCACTTCTTGGCCCATCGTTCCGCTCAGAACCAGGCATATCATGTCTGCGCAAGATACATCCCAGACCATAAGCTGAGAGCTCAGCGAGCGCGCAAAGCTATAAATGTAAGTAGCGTACGATAACATAGTTGTCTTGAGTTTGACTTTTCTTCAAGTAATTGTCTATATTTATTTTAATATTACATGTAAGCTTTCTGTTACATATCAATATTTAATGTAGAAGTGATTTATTATTAATGTATAAAATGTAAATGTTTGCATATAGAGCAAGACATCTGCAGCGGCAACTCTTACAGTGGAAGTTAGGAAGTCGAAGAAACTCGACCAATCCCTTCCACCTACTACAAGTGAGGTGCCTACGTCTTCGTAGAGTTTGGCTGACTCAGAATACGTACCATCATTAGGCATTGCGTGTTGTGTTACAAACTTGTAAATCATGACATCATACGATTTATGATACTAACTCTGCAAGATATATTATATTTTTTTCAGAAATATGTAACAAGATAATGTACAACTAAGCAAATATTCGCAGAAGAGCAACATTTTTATTTGGCTGCATGTGTTGCTTTATGTTGTGCATGCTAAATAAGGTATGTTTCTTCCGTGTAATATATAGGTCACAGTGGAGGATTGCTATCGTTTACAAACCAACTGCATGGGCTACGATTATGACAACCGATGTTCTTGTTATGGACACAACTTTTCAGTGGTCTCACAGACTACCGCCCGCATGGTGATATATATATTTATTTCTGTTACATTATAACACTAACACATATTTGTAAACCGTAATTTCCAAAAAAACATATAATTCCCGGTTTAATATTCATTGTTTATGTTATAAGAACATTGGAATTTGCTGTCTTCTTAACTTAAGTACAACCTGTGTCCTTGTTTGTTTCCTTCAGAGAAACTCTGGTCGTGAATATGATTTTCTTTAAATTACATTCATCAGTAACACAAGAATTAGGAGCTGATGTGACATCTGAAACACCGACTGCTGGAAACCTACCCAGGAAAAGGAGGTCATCTGTCCAAAAGAAGCTAAACGCCTTGAAGGTGAAGACGAAGAGGCTGCAAAGACGTGTATGGGTTTTGGAGAATCATTTAAAGCGCTCTAGTCGGAGTATGTACAGCCTGTATGAAAGAAGGATCAGGGCAAACAAGAACTGATACGACTCCCATAAACACCGTTTTTGACAACGCTGATACGCCGTGCTGACATAATAATGAGGAAGGACGGATTGAACCCTTTGCGAAACAAAGAAGTGAGAAACGTTCTCGCTGCCCATGAATCACTTGTGATGGAAATGCAAGATATTCCATTCAAGAAAAGGCAAGCACTCTTCAAAGGACGTCACCTGAAAAGAAGTCGGGCAGGAAGAATGGTCGCGAAGAAGTTGCACCTAGACCGACGATACGTTCTCCGCAAGAATGGCTTCGCAGGACAAAATACAGCACAACACTTGAAGGCCAGACGTATGCGGTTACACGGGAAGGAGTTCATGAAGAGACCGGATAAATTTACACTTCTGCCAGGTAAGAAGAATGCCGTGAAAGATGGTACGAAGAAGGTGCAGAAATATACTTTGACTGACTATAAGGAACAATAAGAATTCAATGTAGACTTATTGTCCATGCCGCTGCATGTTTAAAATGGTGTTCGTAGTTGTTTTGTAATTTGTGACGAAGGATAATGATTGTCTTCAATTAAAGCTACATTGCGTGTCCATCGTCATCAGTATATACCCATTTCTTAGCTCACAGTTTGCCTAGTCTCGATCCCCGGACGCATATGACAGTTGGCACACACAAAGGTAACTGATCAGGGTTACTGATTATGTATCAGTTATAATTCCACACACTTTTTTGAGAGAGCTGCACTAATTGAAAATAGGCCATTCCAAGAAACAACAGAGTGCAAAAACTATCACCAAAGTAACAACGAGGAAAAAGAATATTTCCAAGTCAAATTTAATCGTCTACCTCTTGATTCTTATTAAATGGTATGTACACTAGATGATCCAAAAACATTTTCCCCTTTACATGTAATTTGAAATGCTCTAATTGTAGCAAATATTGTAATTTTTCGTCGATGACGCTGGACACGCAATGAAAATCACGTTTGACTTCAAGTGACTGTCATAACAAAAGTAACCCATATTACATTGACCCATTTATGGAAAATACACCTCAATATATGTACAATTGTTCAGAATTAAACATTTATTTTTGGACCTGTTAAAACCTAATTGTACACTTTTTGGGACATTGGCCCATCTACAAATCAAAAGTTGACGAAGAAGTGTGCCTGATGCTCCAACTCTTATCCCAACGTTAGCCTCTTTCTTGGCTGACAACATGTCCACTCTCCCATACAATAAATCATTACTACCTACCAGCATGATGTTGAATAGCGGATAATTGTTATGTATTTTACAAACTGAACTGCAATGACAAGACCTATAACAAATATTGCATATGTATCACTTTGCTTTGGCTGTTTTCTTAATGATTTTAAACACGCCCATTTTACTCCATTTCTTAAGAAGTCATCTCTGCCTAAACAAGACCTAAGCAGTTATAGACATATTTCTAACATCAGCTTTATTTCCAAAATACTAGTAAAGGTTGTAACAAATCGTCTAAGGTCTCACATTAACATTTTCATTGAACGTTTTTTTAAATGATACGGCATGCCTGGCACAGCTCTGAGCTGGTTTTCTTCATACCTAACTGATAGATACCAAACCATAAAGATTGGGAACTGCTTTTCGGCTGCACTGCCAACTTTATTTTGTGTTTCACAGGGTTCTGTTCTTAGGCTTTTGCTTTTTACTCTTTACACCATGCCACTAAGCTCTGTAATACAAAGACATAACTTGAATCATCATCTTTATGCTGATAATACTCAGATCTACCGGATACAAATCGCTCCCTTAACCAACTTAGTGATTGCCTCCAAGATATCTTCCACTGGATGAGTGACAGCAAATTAAAATTAATTGCAAATAAAACTGAATTGATCATTATTGGTCCTCCAATGCAGCATAATAAACTTGATGTTTTTTTACCTACGCATATTTTGAATCAGCATATCACGCCGCCAACTTCGGTGCGGAATCTAGGAATGATCTTTGATAGTAACTTTAATTTCCGACAACACATATCTCAAACATGTCGCTGCTGTTTTTACCATATTCGTGATTTTCGCCGTATCCGCCAGTATATGTAATTTTCTGTTGCTAAAATTATTGCAACAGCGCTTGTTAGTAACAAACGTGACTATTGCAATTCCCTCCTTTATAATATCGCTGGCAAGGATATTACAAAACTGTCTGGCCAGTCTGCATTGGCTTCCTGTACAATATCGTATAATATTTAAGATCTGTACCATTACATACCAGGCACTGTCCAGTCAGCAACCATCTTATTTACATCCACTGCTTACTCCAGTAGGAAAACCTATCTAGCTTCGATCATGCAGTTCTGACCTACTTTTTGTTCCTAGATTCAATACTACCATTGGAACTAGGGCTTTTTCTGTCGCTGCTCTAACTCTTTACAATATACTCCCTCTTAGTTTTAAATTAGTTGAAAATATAAAAACATTCCGTCGTCATTTAAAAACGTATCTTTACAACCTTGCTTATTCACCATATCTCCCTATTGCCTTGACCCATCTGTTAACAACTGGAATACTGCTGATGGATTTTGAGAATGACCAATCCTTTTGTCTTGATGTGCCTCTGAGCACAAGGATTAGGTGCAATTATAAGTAATCTTATTATTATTATTAATACAATCTGTAGGTTGTAAGTTTTGATGTCTCCTGATATCGTACATTTATAGTGACGCCTTTGGTATTAGTATTAGTAGTAGTATATGTATATTTTCACGTAATACTTTCCCTAGGTAGTACTACCACCTCATTGTGTTGTTGGGTGTGCTAGTGATCAGGTTCATTGCTGTGCTATAAGACAAACCTAATCAAAGAAAAAGGCACTACCAACCTAGAGAGCAGTCTGACTCAGATGTTGATCCAGTACCGTGTGTGGTCCGTTCACTGGGACACTGTTGACAGGCGAAATGCTTTGTCTGGTCTTTGTAGAAGCCACGAGGACACATGACACAGTTGCCTAATGTCTCGTCCACCTCAAAGCCTGAGGCACAGTCCCCTGTTTCAAACATCAATTATACGCTGTATACATGTACTATATGCGTAATGAAAGTCAAATGTTATTTTTCATGATGTGTATTATTATTACCTTCACAACTATTGTGAAAACACAACATATTATTTTAAATATAGACGACAATTGATAATTTAGTGACACTTGTATATCAAATAATAACTTTTGGATGAGCCAGGCTTAATCCAGACTTGAAAGCATTGCGATTATATCGTTTATCTTGTCTGGGCCCATTCTACAATTATCATATTCTTGCTAAAACCATCAGGCCTCTAATCCAGTAAATGTTACACGTACGTTTGCACTCCGTGAGACTTGTGCTGTGAGTTGAGGGTGTTGTCTTTGCATCAGGACACTTCTTACACTTGTTCCGCCACGGCTCGTCCTGGTATTCTCCCCGCTGGCAATCTGTGCAGCTCTGTTGCTTGTCGTCAGTAAACTTGGTTCCTTCCCTGCAGTCGGCTGATCACACAAAATTGGTCTCATCTTTAAAATGTCTTCCTACAGAGAACTTAGGTGGAGGAAGAGTGGATTTTAATAAAGAAAAACATGTACAGAGAAAGTATTGAAACAATTTAAACGTAAATTTTAGAAATACGTGACAAAGGGAAAGAAGACAGGCAGAGGAAATGTTGAAGATGATGTCAACGAATGGCATTGAGAACAGAACCAATCTGAAGAGAAGTAGATGGAAAGAAAGAGAGTGGAAGAGACTGGGACATGAGCAGACACAGAAAGGGCACTGGGAACATAACCAATCTGAAGAGAAGTAGATGGAAAGAAAGAGAGTGGAAGAGACTGGGACATGACCAGATACAGAAACGGCACTGGGAACAGAACCAATCTGAAGAGAAATAGATGGAAAGAAAGAGAGTGGAAGAGATTGGGACATGGGCAGATACAGAAAGGGTTTATATGATGTAGTGGTGTAGCAATGGAGATCTACAAGTTGCTTACACAAGACTATCTCAAGAGTATGCGTTGGTCTGCGCCTATGTAGCTGCACCTATAGATGCTATCTGGATATAGTGCGGATTTTACATGTTCTAGCCCATCTACAGCACACAAGTTTGTATATATATATATTATGAATACACCAAGAGGACACTGAACTAAATGGTTTTATCAAGTGTTTGTGACTTATTACTATTTTAACCGACTTACATTTTACATTTGCAATTGCACCTGTGTGACATTGACAAGCCGGTGATCGGTCATGTGTAACCCGGACAAAGTGAACATTGTTTACACGCCCAGCATGACCCAAGACTGCTTGTTTCAGTTACGGCCCAGCGGTCACAGTCACATTCGGCTCAACAATTCTGCCTGGAGAGCTGCTTGTGAAGCGGGGTTGGCACTCCATCGGCCTACCCATCGAGGTTGTCGTGGGGGTGCACGCAAACAACGATCGATACATGTACTTGTGTCAGCGCGACCAACAGCATCCGCCAAGCCTGTACCTCGACCATGCTACCTAAAGTGTATCAGCACAAGGACACCATCGCCATCACTGAAACTTTTACTGAACACTAGATCTATCTGCAACAAAGTATATGTTGTGAACGAGACATTACTAGACGCTGATGCCGACATATCCTTCCTCACAGAGACCTGGCTGCGAGATGAGCATGAAGACATCGTCAACGATTTAGCACCGCCGGGGTTCGTGTTTAAGAAACTCAACCGATCGCTGAAACGAGGCGGTGATCTGGGTGTTCTACACAGAAGTCCGCTGAAACTGGTTATGCGTAGACCTGCCGTGACACCGATCCACTTCGAGCTTTTACAACAGTCGTGTGACAAGCCATCGTACTACTTTGTATTGTATTGAGTACCGTCATGTAGACCTGGATATCTTCAAAGCTGACCTTCACGTCGCACTAACCTCACACGATGACAATAACAGCGATAGCGTCGACAATCTCCTACAACAGTATCAATATTCCGTCTCTGTCACACTCGACATTCATGCTCCAGTTGTGTCGCGAACTCGACCATCAAAGAAAAGCCAGCCATGGTTTGATGACGAAACCTTAAGTTTAAGGCGTAACCGACGAGCACTTGAGAAAAATGGCGCCTAACCGGACTTGAAATCGACAAGCAGATCTACTTGTCGCAAATAAACAACGTTAAACATCATGTCGCGAAAATCGTCTACTACGGTGCAGCACTGAACAACACTGACGCAAACACAACATTCCAAGCGTTACATTCACTAACCAAATGCAGTGACCGGAAATTACCTGATCGCAAGAACGGTGACACAATTGTTGTGCCTTTGCCGAGTTCTTTGAAGAAAAGATAACAAAAAGTCGTCGGTGTTACGCGTGCGAAAGTGACAACAGAATCTATCGTGATGACACTCCTGCCTGCTGCTCCATATTTATTGCAAGGTCTAAACAATCTATGTTCAACTGACGCTGAGGAGCTGCAGACGACCATCATGTCCAGACCAACGAAATGCGGTGCACTTGATGTGCTACCTACATGGCTACTTAAAACTACTTTAACCGTAGTGCTACCCACACTCGTCAACAACATTATAAACGCGTCACTAAAGACAGGAGTGTTTCCTAGTGAACTGAAAACTGCCCTAGTGACACCGTTACTGACGAAAGCCTCACTTGACCAAAACGAACTGGAGAACTATCGTCCCATCTCCAACCTCGCTTTCATAGGAAAGTTGATCGAGCAAGTCGTCCTCAAATGCCTGAATCTGCACATGGCAACGAATAAGCTGCATGATGAAATGCAGTCGGCTTATAGTCAGCATCATTCTACAGAAACAGCTCTGATGAAAGTACAACACGACACCGTGCGCCACCTTGACTCGGGATGTTGTGTCATGCTGGTTCTTCTTGACACGAGTGCAGCACTCGACACGATTAACATTGCCGAATTGTTGAACACTCTGGTTTCACGTTTCAACATCGGCGGTATGACACTTGACTGGTTTAGATCATACTTGACCGGCAGATCTCAGTGTGTCACGATTGGTTCGTCTTCTTCAAACGCAATCCCCGACTACCACGGTGTACCTCAGGGTTCAGTACTTGGACCAGTGATGTTCAACGCATATACGACACCCAATGCTGACATCTGCGAGAAACATAATGTGCTTTATCACCGATTCGCTGATGACATCCAGCTATATGTCAGCTATAACCCTATGGTGTCTGACGAACTGGAAAACGCTAAACAGCTGCTCATCCAGTGCATCGCCGAGATTAGAGCCTGGATGCTGATGCATCAACTTAAACTCAACAATGACAAAATATTGAGTTTATCGTGCTGCAGTCACCGCACAATCTACGTGTTTATGGCAGCCCCAGCTTGGAACTATCTGGACTGACCTTGCAATCAACAGATGCAGCGAGAAATCTAGGCTGTTACTTCGACCGACACATGCAGTTAGACCGCCTCGTCTCCAGCTACCGTTCTTCGGCCTACTTCCATCTACGCCTGATTGGCAGAATTCGTCACCTGCTGACGCGAGACGCGTGCCATGCTGCAGTACACTGTCTTGTGCTTGAACAATGGACAGACCAACCGACTTCAACGAGCACATAATTCAGCCGCTCGCCTCATCAACCGCGTCAGACGGCGAGATCACATCACACCAATTCTGCAATCACTGCATTGGCTGCCGATCAGAATGAGAATCACCTTCAAGATATGTACTTACATATTTAAGATCCTGCATGGCTTAGCCCCGAACTACCTCAACTGTGCGATAGTTCGCAACGCGCCCACACGTGCATTGCGATCGGCGAGTGACGCAACGCTTCTCGTGGTGACAGTGTCTAAGAGAACTATTGGACGGGGCAGCTTTGCAGTGACAGGCCCACATATGTGGAATAGCTTGCCAAAGTGTGTGCGATCAGTTGGAACATTGGCGGCTTTCTGGAAACAACCCATCTATTTCGCCTGCACTACATGCGTTGATGCAAGCACTGCTGCCACATCTAAATGACACTGGTTTCTATTTTATAGTATTGATTGGTTATTAGTTTCATTGTTTGAAATTGTATTTTAACCCTAATTTATTTATTTTTATTCATGTTTTTGTTTTATGTTAGCTTAGTTATTTAATTAATTTATATTTTAGCATTTAGTCATTTTAATATGTGAAGCGCTTTGATTAGTATTTACGTACTTAAAAAGCGCTGTATTAAAAAACGGAATTATTATTATCTCCCTAATCTTATGAACATTATTTTGATGATACAGCAGGGGTGACATTATCACCACACATTGACAAAGAGATGACACCTGCAGTTAACTCAGCATGTTAGATGTACCAGGTAGGCTGCCAATGGGAAAGTACTTGCTTAAAATGAGTTACAGTTTCATGCATAATATAATATCTCGCAAACGTAATCACAACGAGTTAATTTTCAGTAAAGTGCTGAACACCAAAGATGCTGAACGCAGACAATGTGAAGTTTGTGATACGCACCTATGGTACATTGATCTAAACTGAGTGAACTTTCCCTTTCAGTTGTTCTATTCCCTGGACATTTGTGACATTGGGGTGTTAGGTCAACAGTCACTGCCCTGACTCGTATTCTGTAGGTACCCCGAGGACAAGGCATACATGTGCCACTCGTGAAGTTGTATCCCTCTCCATTGGCACAGTTGGCTGCAGGACAGAAAATACATCAACAGATATAAACAAATCAACTGATGTACATACAAATGGGTGTTATATAAAAATCTGCTTCCATTTAAGGTAATAAGCACACATACATGCATTCCAGTTGCAGGTTTATACAATAATACAAAATGTAACATACAATTACAAAATTAATTATATTTTTATCAAAAATATTATCAGTTATTCATAAAATCTACTTCATTCCACAACATGATGTACTATAGTTGCTAGAACACATAACAAAATAGACAAATACAAACTCAAATATCTATGCAACATTTTGCAAAACCACCCAGATAGCATTTTCAGGAGTACATAAGTATATCATAGGTGACCTGATTTTCATATACACATAACATCTTCCTCTAGTTCCACCTTCAACCTCCCACCAATTTCTAGGACCAACCCCCCCCCCCCCACTTGCTGCCGCCCTCTCACACTTGACTGTGTCTCGCCCCTGTCTGTTCAGTTGGCATCCTCCAGTCAGGAATCCACCACCTGGATCTAACTATCCATCAAACTTTTATATAAAGAAAATCTGGACACCTCTGGTACAGAATGGTTCTGTCCTTTGATGCTATCAACAAATCAAAGTGAAAATGACAGCGCTATGTTAAATATACTCCCATTCAATTGGTTTTTGAAAAAACATTGAGTAAGGACGAAATGTTGTACTCGCAATTCAACATTTATGTGATCATATCCATACTGTGCAGAGAATGCCATTGTTAAGACATGACTTCATCAGAGTGTTGGACAACTCTGCTGCAAGACATACTCATGATACATGTATTGCAAGACATACTCACTGACACAGTCAGATTCAAGAGCGTGTTTGTCTCCGTCAGTTATCTTGTCATTGGGACATTGCAGGCACTTTGTCTGCCATTTCTCTGGCTGGTAATAACTCTGTTTGCATTTGAAGCACTTGTTCTTTGCTTCATCTAAGTATTCTCCAGGTGTGCAGTCGGCTGAAATACACGTGGTTGTACAACTGTGATTGTTCTCATAAAACACACAATATTGCTGTATTTGAGCTGAAGCTGGTGGAGGGGAAACTGCAGAAACATTTAATGATAATGACAAACATCAGGGCATGAGAACGACACATATACGAAGCTGTAGTTGCAATGTCGGCCTAGTGCAAACATTAATCACAAATGTTTATAGAAATTTACAGAAATATAATAACAAATGTTTATAGAAATACAACTGAAAATAACAGAAGGGATTTAACGGTACATACATTTAATTGGCTGCTATGTTTTTACCAATATGTGACTCGCAACAGCGAACCGGATGTTACGTCACATGGGTCTATTTTGGACACGAGCTAACAATAACTGTCGAGGTCATTTTATATCAATTTTTTTATTTTGGCAGAAATGGATACTTTATAGTCTCATCTTTCAATACAGTTTATTTCCCTCGACAAACAATCCCAAACTACTAAAATACAGGCATTTATGAACCCGTAGATTAAAACACCATAGACAGTATGAGTCAAAGGGAGCCAGTCTGTTTCTCTACCTGGAATTATTGGGCGTAATAATTTACAACAGGAAGTTTGCTGTGTTGAACGTGGGAAAATGGGTCATCGTTGAACACCAAAGGGTATTGCAGTTAACTCAGACCGCCTTGGCCGTATTGCCAGTAAAGCTTGTTCTGAAACGTGATGTTTTGTTTAATATTTGAACATGCTCTGGGGCCGTACCTTCCAAAGTGTGAATGTTCTTATTGGCTAAACATAATTTGGCGTGAACATAGTTAGTATAGTCTTTTTATAAGATCATTATTTTAAAATGACATCGTCTCTCAAAACGTTGCTTTTTTAGAGTTTGCTCGTTTGTTGTATTAAATAAAAACCTACTGATATGTTATTTCAACAATGATGTATAATTATAAAGCTCATTATATGTGGAATCTAAAAGGTACACAATTATATTTCACAATTTTTTTATTTAAAACCCATTTTTCTGTGTCAGGTGACATATATGTTGTATATGAATATGTCAGCATTACTGTGGTACCCGGGTCAGTGTCATGTAACTACCAGGTCTGTTTTATTCACATCAATACTGGCAATGCTAAATCACCTAATGGTCTGCTATAGCTGAGTAACTGCTGTCGACAGGCCAGAGTTAAGAGGTGTTTGATGCAACATGCAGCATGTTTCATAGGCTATGACTACCATGGTAATCAATTCAACGGGCCCCTCAGATCAATTATGCACAGAAGAATACAAGGACATACAACTGGACACTATACTGGTAGCAGGGACAAACATTCAAACACATACCAATTTTGCAGTCGCTAGAAAGTTTTGATCCAGTTCCACTGGTGATCATTCCATTCTCACAAAGTGTGCACTCGTCCGCCCCTTTCTTGTCCTTGTAATACCCCCTTTGGCATGGCGCACATTTTCCACCTATTCCCTCACGACCAGGGCCACAGTCAGCTGCAAAAACAAGACGTCAAAATTAAATACAAGACGGGCTACACATGTATGAATACTAATACTTAATAAACAAACCGGACAGTTGCATTTGTTCTGTTTATGTTCAGTCATAAAAACACCCCACTGTTGAACGGATGTCTTTTTGACAGGTTTCCCAAGTGTATCGGAATATCCATGAAAATAAAAGCAGTCATAATCGAACAATACAACTATGAATACGTGATTTACCCAGGTTTTCAAAAGGGCAGGGTGCCATTTTAGTAAAAGGGCAAGTAAAGCGCAGTGAGCAGTGATTAAAAAGGCACTTGCGACACGCGACTAAATTAAATACATGAGACGTAGTAGCAGTGTACAGCTTGTAGTTTAATATCTTACTACTTAAATACAGTATAGTACGTACACAGTGTATACATATATTTATGTATTATAATATAGGTTCGGGCATGCATCTGTAGAACAAAACACAATATTCAGCTTTACAGTTCTTTTTAATTTGAGTCAATCTGCATAATTTTCAATATACACGGAGAATATTATACAGGTAATATATGTGCCAAATATTTCTTTAGGGTAGTTTAACATAAATTGAGATATACCGTGTTATGTTCGATTTTGAATTTTTTTAATGTAAAAGCATCATAGTAATAAAAAAAATGACATTTCGATAATATAAATGTGGACAAATAGAAGATTATAGTGTTGTATCGACAATACAGCATGTTTTATTTAGTTAAATTGGCATGTCTTTATTTTATTTAAGTTTGAGCAAAACGTTATATTCAGCATAACATAACATTTTATGTATAAATCCACATCATATTTAATATTCCCAGAGACTAATATATAAACAATGGGTAGGCAAAATATTCTTGGGCTAGTCTGAATAGAAATTGAGATATATTAGACTGCAAATAATAAAAAGTGTGATGTCAAACATTATAGACATACTAATTTGGAAAATATTTCATTTTGTTTACAGAAAAAATACCCACACATATTCTTATTTTTGACAATCAGTCAAGAAATAGAAAAGTAACTATTACTAGTCTGAAGCCACTGTTTAATGGTACCCCTCTGAATAATAATTATTACAGGTAGCTAGCTAGCTACTGCTAAACGCTTTGACCAAAGTAAAACTCTGGCCACCAGCAACCGTGGCACCCCTGGCTAGTCCACTACACACACGTGACGTCGTGACCTAGAAACGGCACGCCTTGCAATGAGCATAAACGCCTTCATGTGCCAATGGGTCGTTGTATATTGAGGGGGAGCAGGTTCTTTTAACGCACACAGTACGCAATTATTCACTAATAGCGAACATACTCTGGTCTATCGACTGCCGAAGTTTGGCGCCTCCTCAGATCAAAACGCATTTTAATATGTTATACACGCATCGCATGCTTAATAATTTAACGAAAAATCTAATGGTAGAAGTCTCCCGGCGATCAGACGTTAACTTTTGAAGATACGAACAAAATAAGGACTGCTTGGTGATATGTATAGTCGAGGCGTTCCGTGAAAGTCCGTCGAGAACAGGGTCTATCGACTTGCGAAGGTCGGCGCCTCCTCAGATCAAAACGAATTGTAATTATTGTTGCACACATCACATAAGTAATAATTTAACGGCAAATCTAACGGTAGAAGTCTCCCGTTGATCAGAGGTTAACTTTTGAAGATACGAACAAAATAAGGACTGCTTGGCGATATGTATAGTCTATTCTACCCACTTTTAAAGGTCGGCGCCTCCTCGAATCATAACGTATTTTAATTTTTTTTCTCACACAAGATTAATAATTTAACGGCGATTGTGACAGGAATCGAGATTAAACAATCGAACTGAACGCGTGGCGCGATCGGATACGGAGTCGAGATCGGGGCGCGTGCAGACGACCGAGTGTCTGCAAATGCTCCGATCTCGTAACGCATCCTTATCCCGATTGCGCCACGCACTCAGTTGGACTGTAGAACAATCGAACCGCGCGCGTGGCGCAATCGGGATGCGTTTCGAGATCAGGGAGCTTGCTGACACTCTTAAAATTTAAAATTCACAATCATGTAACCGTCTGTAAACACGAGTAGGGTTACGATGCAAATATAGCAGGACGTCGTGTACAAAAAGGCAGGGCGTTCATTTTGCTTTTTTGGTACCAGGGCGTCACTGAAAAAGGGCAAGGCGTAACATCCTGCAAATTCGTCACAGGCAGAACATTGTGAATACAAATGACACAACTTAACTATTTAACACAGGTATAATCATGTTGATAACATTAAGATATGACCTTTCTTGCTGCCATGGTTATAAATACTCAAGTTTAGAAGAGGTTGTCCTCACTGTCACTGACTATATTCCTCTGTGTTGGCTTACACTGGTGACAACTGGGCGTCTGGTTCTAAACAATTGCCACATTCAAACCATATTCTTATAATTGAATATTTTTTTGTAAAAGCCAAAGAAACAACACAATGAACAATAATTCGTTCGTCATCATGACCATCAGCACAGAAATACCCTTTATAACGTCAACTGTTAGCATTTCTATGTGGAAAGCATGTTTGTCAGCTCAGTGATGCACTTACGTTTGCAATCAGTCTTTGCGACTGCTGCGTTTGCTACTGTTGTCTCTTCTGGGCCACACCGTATACAGGTTTCCTGCCACATCTTGTCTTGATAGTAGCCTTTTGGGCAAATCTCGCACATGTTTGATGCGTTGTTCAAGTGTTGGCCTGCTGTGCAGTTGCCTGTAAATACAATTGGTTTCTGAAAAGTGCTACTGCGTAAACGTAGCTACCAGGCCGGCGTTCAGAGTTCGCGCAGCGCCGCATCAGTCGATTTTGCCGTTCAAAGTTACGTCGTGCTAACGATGCGCCGCATTTGAACACTTGTTTATAACAGAAACACATCAGCAGAAAATGTCAGCTAAAAGGGAAACAGATTGCTGATCTGTGGGATTATTTTCTGGTCCATTTCACACCCTTCATGAATCATACTTGACTTGTATTTCTGCTATGAATTGTAAACCAAGTTTTTCAAGCAGCTTAGTTAATTGCAAGTGTAACAAAGACATACTAAACATAACTAATTTAAACTTAATGTATAAACCGTACTGCATGCCGACTTATTATTTTGGTGACTTTTAATAACAAATTACTAACATGTTTTATTGAAATTTTGTTTTCAGTAATAACATATGACATACTAATAGGTTGATACAGTGTGTTTTACACTTAATTAAATAATTCATAAAAATGGATCTGATCAAAACAAAATGTTGTAATACAATGTTAAGATGTAATAAGATTTAACATGTCTAACACAATTTAACTAGATCATCAAAAGCAAGAGGCTTCAGAAAAGGAAGCCACCAATTTATCGAGTCAAAAAATATATCTGTGAATTGTGTTTTTAACATATTGACACACAATCAGTAGATACTCTTTCCCTTTTAATTTTTGTATTTAGTGAAAATGAGTACTTTTATAATGTCAACTTACGGACGGTGCAGTTGTCTTTTGACGGTGCCCCCACAGTAGGAGTGATGAACTCTAGGGGACATGAGTTACATGGTCCAAACTCATACTCTGTGTTGTTCTTGTAGTAGCCACGTGGACACGGAACACAAATGCCAGCATCATCTTTCAGTTCACCGTCGTTGCAATAACCTGCAGTGCAAGAACACCTTGGGAGTTGAAAGGCTGATACTATTAGCTCAAGTAAAAATCAAAATAAAGAGTTAGAGAAAAATTATGAATAGAAATTTGTAGCCATCACATAACAACAAAGACTGTTTAGTATAGTGAAAAACATGGATGGTTCAGATGTAATTAGAATAAGTTGTGCTAAACCTAAATTGGTTGGTTGCATTGACATTATTTTCACTTTAGTTATTATTTAATGTTTGACATGTGTTAAAATAATACACATTATATTACAAACAAGTTACTACAACAGTCATCATGCTACTACAAGTCTGTCATCACACTACCGTGAATGAGACTGGTGAAAGAATAATACCCATTATATTACATACAAGTTACTACAAGTCACCATGCTACAAGTCTGTCATCACCCTACCGTGAACGAGACTGGTGAAAGAATAATACCCATTATATTACATACAAGTTACTACAAGTCACCATGCTACAAGTCTCTCATCACACTACCGTGAACGAGACTGGTGAAAGAATAATACCCATTATATTACATACAAGTTACTACAAGTCACCATGCTACAAGTCTGTCATCACCCTACCGTGAACGAGACTGGTGAAAGAATAATACCCATTATATTACATACAAGTTACTACAAGTCACCATGCTACAAGTCTGTCATCACCCTACCGTGAATGAGACTGGTGAAAGAATAATACCCATTATATTACATACAAGTTACTACAAGTCACCATGCTACAAGTCTGTCATCACCCACCGTGAACGAGACTGGTGAAAGAATAATACCCATTATATTACATACAAGTTACTACAAGTCACCATGCTACAAGTCTGTCATCACCCTACCGTGAACGAGACTGGTGAAAGAATAATACCCATTATATTACATACAAGTTACTACAATTCACCATGCTACAAGTCTGTCATCACCCTACCGTGAACGAGACTGGTGAAAGAATAATACCCATTATATTACATACAAGTTACTACAAGTCACCATGCTACAAGTCTGTCATCACCCTACCGTGAACGAGACTGGTGAAAGAATAATACCCATTATATTACATACAAGTTACTACAAGTCACCATGCTACAAGTCTGTCATCACCCTACCGTGAACGAGACTGGTGAAAGAATAATACCCATTATATTACATACAAGTTACTACAAGTCACCATGCTACAAGTCTGTCATCACCCTACCGTGAACGAGACTGGTGAAAGAATAATACCCATTATATTACATACAAGTTACTACAAGTCACCATGCTGCAAGTCTGTCATCACCCTACCGTGAACGAGACTGGTGAAAGAATAATACCCATTATATTACATACAAGTTACCACAAGTCATCATGCTGCAAGTCTGTCATCACCCTACCGTGAACGAGACTGGTGAAAGAATAATTCGCTTTTTCTGTCAAAATGGACACTGAATTTCTCTCGATAATAACTGAAAGATGTTTTTTGCAATAAACTGAACATAGTATTTATTATGTAACTGTGCAAACTTGACATAGCCTGAACATAATGCTGCTTATGGTGATCATTTCAAATCATGCAATGGAAACTTCTGACAATCTGCACCATTCATGCATGATGTTACCTGACTGTACATCACGCAGCAGTGATGGAAACATTGATCGACAAAGACCATAATCCTAGGAGAGAACATGACTGCCCCTACATTTAAAGATCACTAAAAGGTCGATATTGGACATGTTTCACAAT
Organism: Escarpia spicata; assembly: GCA_963995525.1. NCBI lineage: Eukaryota > Metazoa > Annelida > Polychaeta > Sabellida > Siboglinidae > Escarpia > Escarpia spicata. The sequence goes on from OZ023210.1 coordinate 6,792,181, forward strand.
GACAACATTACTGTGTTTACACATGGTGATCATCATACATCTTGGTGGATACTTTTCCAGTGGGCTAGTTCATCAATGATAATAAATTATTTGCTTGGCAGCCATAGAGGCTGAAAAGTACTATAGGTACATTAAAATTGATAAAACAGTTAAACAAAGTAGATAAAAAAACATTGAATGGGATACAAAATCTAAATAAATGGAATTAAAAATAATTAAAATGTGTAAATTGTATATAAATAGAATAATTAACTAAACCAAGGTTCACTGTTAATTGTTAGTTCATAGAAATAAAAGATGTCTTCCTGGTTACTGCCAATGATACAGTCCATATGATATAAGAGTTCTTTAAGCTTTCAGTTCTGGAACAAGTGTATATTGAGAGAGACCAAGACTGAATGTGGCATTACCACACTGACCTTCACATTTGGCCTCATCAAGGGCGCCTTCTTTCTTTGTCATCTTCTTGGATGTACAATTGATGCATGCAGCCTCGCCAGCTGTAGGTTGGTAAGTCCCTCTTGGGCACGGATCACAACCTGACTGGTCTGAATTAGGTTGCTCCCCAGCTTTGCAGCGTTCTATGAAAACATTTCAATGCGTATGTCCAATAACCTAACATATTAATTAATTCATCATAAACTTTCAAATGCCTAAGCCAACGTTTAAAAAAAAGTAAATTGACCAAACCCATATACAGAAAAACATGCCTTGGCAGACAACTGTCCATAATGGAAACCTATCTACAATGGTCACTTTTGGAAGTCCAGAATGACTAGTCTGGCTTGTCGTTATGCTTAGGGCATACATTAAACAGTCATTGTTTTGAATGTATGTAGTAACCTGGCCATACGGCAGACATATCGTGTAATTCCAGTGATGCCTGCTATGGACAGTCTTACTGTGAGTCAGGGCACTTTCATTTAGTTCACTGTTTATGCATATATTTGTATATTCTGTTGTTTCTTAACAAACGCCACTGTTCCAGGCAGTCAGTTAAACTTCCTTTCACTTATACAATCAAACATGTTAATAATTCAACTGTCGTAACTGAATAATAAGACATAAAATGTACTGTGGTAAATTCTAAATAGTATATACATATACAATTATTAATGAGGAAGTGTTTCAGAAATGCTTATGGCATACATTAAACAGTCATAGTTTTGAATGTGTGTCCCACATTAAACAACAGATGAGATCATTTTATCAGCATCAGTGGTTTTGTATAAGTAAACAACTTTATCAGTTTTATATTGGAATATATTGTCTAACACAAATAAAACCATAATATGGTGAAGTAATTACTAATTAATGCACACACGCACGCACACACACACACACACACACACACACACACACACACACACACACACACACACACACACACACACACACACACACACACACACACACACACACACACACACACACACACATGCATGCACACACACACATGCATGCACACACACACACACACACACACACACACACACACACACACACACACACACACACACACACACACACACACACACACACACACACACCACACCACACCACACCACACAACGCACGCATGCAACACCACACCACACCACCACACACACACACACACACACACACACACACTCACACACGCATGCACACACACTATACCACACCACACGCACGCACACCCGCACACCCGCACACCCGCACACCCGCACACCCGCACACCCGCACACCCGCACACCCGCACACCCGCACACCCGCACACCCGCACACCCGCACACCCGCACACCCGCACACCCGCACACCCGCACACCCGCACGCACACACACCTCATCTGCATATACACAGAACACATGATGCATATACATAGACAACGGATTGCTCACTGATTATACAGTCATCAGCAGAAGATGACGCTTCCTGTGCTGTTGTGGTCCCAGCTTTGCAAGGTGTACAAGACTCAGGTTTGTCATCCACTTTGTAGCTTCCCTTGGGACAATTGTGGCACTGGCCACGATTGGACGTGTCCTCTTCCAGCCCTGCTGAGCAGCTGACTGCAGTAAAGATTAGTGTCATTACTGGTGAATCAGTACTTGCTTTTGTTGATAATCATATGTGTTTAATATGGTTTAGAAAACTCAGCAGGATCAAACTATTAAATTAATACAATCGGGTTTGGTAAACGCTGACATTTTAATGGTTGCGTTATGGTAATAAGATGAACACATAGTTAAAGACTGTACTCCTGGTCCTGTCATGTCATCAACTGATATGAAAGGTGAGTCAGCTTTCACAAGACACAATTAGGTATTTAAATATAACAACACAATATGTATACAGAGATAGAGCAACGCTAGTGTTTCTGTTTTCCTATAATCATACTTAAATGTGCATGTCATCTACATTAGTTAACCCATAGTTAGTATTTATACCACCTCGTCAGCCAATCATAACGCTTGATTTTAGTTTCTGCTGCCCATGTAAGTTGTTACACAAGTTAGGTTTGTAGCTACATTACACTGACCTATATTCATGCGCTGTCAACTGCGATGGCCTGATAACTTTGGGTTTCCATAAAACAACTTTTATATTGCATTCATTTCATTTGGATCATGTGAAGAAACTATTTTGATAGAAGGAAGGAGCAAGGATATTAGTAGGGAATCAGAAATTCCTGATACTGACTAGCAAAAATGCCCGTCACCTGACGGGATGCCTTGGTAAAAGAGTCGTGAATGTAATATTTACCAAATGTTAGAAAGCAGACAGCATTGTTACATAAATACCATGACACGTTCGCAGATACTCGTTGTTTGTTCAAAATGATGAAGGTCAGAGAGAATATGAAGTTTACGTCCTCTGATAGACCCTAGTCATGATAGACCCTAGTCTTGATAGACCCTAGTCATGATAGACCCTAGTCATGATAGACCCTAGTCATGATAGACCCTAGTCATGATAGACCCTAGACATGATAGACCCTAGTCATGATAGACCCTAGTCATGATAGACCCTGGTCATGATAGACCCTAGTCATGATAGACCCTAGTCATGATAGACCCTGGTCATGATAGACCCTAGTCATGATAGACCCTAGTCATGATAGACCCTAGTCATGACAGTGTAGAATTATCAAATAATATTTGTATTGCTATGCTATTGGCATGAGGGTAGACAGAAGCATTATGTGTTTTCATATTTTCATATTTTTTTTCTTTTTTCTTGTATATGTATACCTTATGTATTATATAACGTGCTTCTACTATCACTTTAATTGTGGTAGGGGTATATGGACCGATATATGTACAGCCCTTCACCCAGTCCTCGTCGTCCTTTCGGGCATGTATAGCGAAAGGACGACGAGGACTGGGTGAAGGGCTGTACAAAGTTAGTGGTGGAGGGGACAGCTCCCGTCGGCAGACCAAGGAAGACTTGGCAGAACTCCGTGTTTGCAGACTTGAATCTGATGGGTATCGACCATCGGGATGCACGGGACCGTGTCAAGTGGAAGAGGGCAATTGGAAGAAAGGCAAACCCAGCAGAGCCTGGAAACACCGCCTCTAAACGACGATGATGATATGTATCACTATATGTATTTGTGTCTGAAATAAAGCATTGAATTGAACTGAATTATTGTGTCTGCGTCTACTCCATGTTGCCAAGTCTATGACGCAGGAGTCGTTCCCCCCGAAGTTTTGCCCGTGGCTCCTGCGATAGTTATGGTACGTTTTTACATATTATGCGCTCATTACGTTTTACATATTACGTGTGCATATTATGTTTTAAGTTCAGAACCGTTAAGTAACGAACTGATTTACCTCACATAGATGTCTTGACATATATAGGGTATTTTGAAACGATATAAGTATTATGTCCTACTGTAGGGGTAATTGATTAATCCCTGAAGGATTGGCATTCTAGGTTCAAGCCATCAAAGAGGGAAACGTTACGATACATACGATAGGTCGATTATAGCTAATTAGATAATCACATCTGGAGACTGTTTTTGAAAATATCAGGATTGAAGTATCTTTTCTACCAACTGTTTCATTGGAAAATGCCTGGTCAACTCCTTACTGGAGTTTGGCAAAGTATTGAATGTTGATAGTTTAAAGGTTGTCTTACAATGTCATGTTTGACTACCAGCTCAAGAAGTAGTTAGATTTTGTTGAATGTCCTGTCACGTCATCACTTGAACTGTTAGGTGAATGTTTTCAAATTTCAAATATTCCTGCACTGTTAATTGTGATAATTTGATAACTTGGATTTTCACATAGAAACAACTGCTTATTGCATTCAATTAATTTTGATTATGTAAAAAATATATAGAGTGTATGAATGGTGTGCTTGGTTAGTACAGTACAGTGCATAAGGTCTACTGTGATTACAGTAGTAATGCTGTTGTTTTATATATCTATAACAATACTGCTAATGTTGTATATGCCGAAATGTGGGCTTTGTCATCCAGGGGTACAGGAGACTAGTATGGGCTCAGTAACAGGCCTGGCCTTGGGATGTAGAGCCCACATTTCTCTCTCTAACTTAATCTCTTTAATAAACGTAATTCATTTGGCCTTATTTCATCACTATTCATGACTTGTGTTGGTGCTTGCATAAATATATAAACAGCATACATGTCTAGTGCAAATAACCAGTTAAATGTTAACATAACATTTAGGAATATCTTTCACCACCCTTCTCCTCTCTCCCTCTCTCCTTCTCTCCCTCTCCCCTCGCTCCCTACTTCACTCCTGTCAGGGTGGTACTTACATTTGCAATCAGATTTCTTAGTGGAGCCAGTATTTACTGTGGAAAATCCTGCGTCACAAGGAATGCAGCTCTCCATCCATTTGACAGGCTGATACTGACCTCGTGGACACTTAGTACAATTCTGACCGTCGATCTTCTGTCCTGCCTGGCAGTCAGCTGTGTACAAGAAATGTTCCCCATTGCTCAACATTGCTCAGTTCAATAATAACAAGTGCGTGGCTAAAATAATAAAAGTACTGACATGAAAATCTGTACAAACAATACACAAGTACTCTTTTCAACATTCAATACTCTTTTCCAGATTATTTGTCTACATAAATTATTGTAAACTTGAACACAATCGCCATTACCAACTGCCAATGTTTGCATTATCCTGAAAAAGCCAAGTCCATATATTTCACAAAGTTATCTCACCTGAATCACATGAATCCTAACTTAAGTGTTACCCTATCAATAGTTTCATGAGGCTGGAGCTGAATGCCAACAGCCGATATTACCACTAGTGGCAGACAACATACTATAGAGTGTATGTGTGATACTCACGCACAGAGCAGTCTGATGTAGAGACAGACTTCTCCGCTGGAGTAGTCCATCCCGTGGGACACTTGGTACACTCGGCTTCAAAGCCAAGACGACGATACTCGCCGCGGGAACAGTTCTGACAACTGCCTCCAGCTCCCGCCTCCGTCCCATCTTGGCACAGATCTGTCGGCACATAGTAGGACAACATGTAAGACTGACTTGTAATGACTGCCAGTCCACATACGCCATCCTCACAAGCCTGGGGTTGTCGTGAACTAATTCGGGTGTAATTAAACATCAAACTCTGAGCTTGGTTTCCGAGGATTTAGGCAGAGAAGAAGTTACCTTACTATTACTACTGATGATAAATTTAACTGTTGATAGTTCCATCTTGGCACAGCTCTGTCAACACGTATTAGGACGATACGTAAGACTGACTTGCAGCTACACTGCCATTCCACAGACACCTTCCTCACAAGCCTGGGCTGGTAATTAACTACATTTACATCTCACGCTATGTACAGTAGTTCTCCACTTGTTGTTCTCATTCTGTGATTCCAGGAACCAAGTCAATTTCAAAGATTCAAAGATTAACTCAAAGCAGTGCCTGGGATTACCCATCTGACAATCGATAATAAGTGGTAATGAGAGGCAGTTAATCCCAAAACAGTTAAATCTAAAAGTAGTCAGATGATAAGACTAATGGGCCATGCAATTAATCCACATTTTGAAGTTGATATGCCAAGGGATAACGACACTGATGTGGACACAGCACCCCCTGGCTTGTGAGGGTGATACCTGACATGACCCTATCCTGGTCAAGATCACCAGTATACATAAGTGGTCTTCTTACCGTTTTATACTAGAAGTAGAACTTGCAGAACAATATATAACAAACTGATTTTATTTTCAAGTCGTCATTACTTTCTGGATATTTGTAAAATTTTAAAAGCACAAACCCAACGTATCAAGTTTATAAATGAATTATCACTGTTACGTTGTACTTTATTTTATAATTCTTATTGTATTTATTACGTGTTTTAATTCGAGAAGTGCATAGTGTCTTATAAGTCGTATGACTTCAGCTATGTCCCTTCAAAAGCACCAGCAGCAAGCAGCACACCATACTGTGAAATTATATTATGCTATTGTTGAATAAACTTTCCTTCATTCATTCATGGCCCCTGAAAAATGCTGCAATTTCGCTAGTCATGAAGGACACAGTTGTCTGCTCCCATACGTTGCCATTAAAACATGATGGCGTTAATGAAGTGCTAGTTCATGACACATGAGAACAGAGTGGTGCCACTCACCTTTACACTCAGACTGGCTGTTAGAACCAGTGCCATCAGTGGTCTTGGTGACGGGGCAGGGCTTGCACACGAACTGAGCCTCCTCATTCTGGTAGAAACCCTTCTCACACGGCTGACATCGAGAGGCAATCTGGTTATAATAGTTTCCCACACTGCATTTTTCTGAAAGAGTATATTGTTTCTTTAATGATGCAATTCATGTGTACACAGCCAGGTGTGTCAGTATGTTATATCCAATTAGGCAGGATTAATATCCACAGCTGCACAGATTGGTTAGATTTCAAGATGTGTTAGCTACTTGGGATATACAACAAGTTGGCCTCACATCCCGTTAGTACATCAACCCACCGTTAATGATACGGGCAGGCCTACATTAAGATTAGTTGCATTAATCTGTATTACTGATTGTTATATCATAAAGTGTATTACAATTATGTTATTATTCAGTCTCCCTGAACACACATTTATTTACACATATTTGCTATTATATGCTTTTATGGTTGAATAAATGCTTTGATTCGGACTTTTCAACAATATTGTGTTCCAACCTAAGATATCTGACAGCCACTCCAGTTCTTCTGTCTGTTCAAGATTATCACAATGTTAATTCTACAACCAGCACAAATAGAAATGTCATATTTGTAGCCATTCTTGTTTGGTGACTGGGCTTTTGTTATCAGACAAAATAGCCCACCTAAAAGACTGATCTCTGTTGTCACTGTTTCTACCATATGTAGCTCATCTTTGGTTGTTTGCCACTAGCATTACATCATTGCTGTTTTGCACAAAATGCACATATGTTACCGACAAGAACACCCAATATTTCTGGTGAGCTTACTATAAATGTATCTATGCATAAACATTTGTCCCTGTATCCATCCGAAGATTATATAACACACACACAACTTGTAAAATTAATTAGAATACAATGTCTTACTGTAGCACAGGTCTGAGCTGACGGTGCCTGTATTCTCCGTTGTGAAATCGGTACGACAACTCTTACAAGTGGTCTGCATGGTTTGGTCTTGATACTGGCCAACTGGACATGGTTCGCACGTGCCACTCTTGTAGTACGTCCCCTCGGCACAGTCAACTACAAACAGTGGTTGCTCCACAAGTCAAACGACAAGTGAAGATTGCAACAAACAAGAACAATCCGTATAAGTAGAGTGGAACCTCACTGCTGAGGTCACCCTGAAGACTGGGTCCATATAAGTAGAGTGGAACCTCACTGCTGAGGTCACCCTGAAGACTGGGTCCATAAAAGTAGAGTGGAACCTCACTGCTGAGGTCACCCTGAAGACTGGGTCCATATAAGTAGAGTGGAACCTCACTGCTGAGGTCACCCTGAAGACTGGGTCCATATAAGTAGAGTGGAACCTCACTGCTGAGGTCACCCTGAAGACTGCTCCATATAAGTGGAGTGGAACATCACTGCTGAGGTCACCCTGAAGACTGGGTCCATGTAAGTAGAGTGGAATCTCACTACTGAGGTCACCCTGAAGACTGGGTCCATATAAGTAGAGTGGAACCTCACTGCTGAGGTCACCCTGAAGACTGGGTCCATATAAGTAGAGTGGAACCTCACTACTGAGGTCACCCTGAAGAATGGGTCCATATAAGTAGAGTGGAACCTCACTACTAAGGTCACCCTGAAGACTGGGTCCATATAAGTAGAGTGGAACCTCACTACTGAGGTCACCCTGAAGACTGGGTCCATATTAATGGGACTCATTTCCCATACTTTATTATTATGGAAATAATTTGGGACTGTCCTTAGGTGACCTTCATTGCGAGGTGGCTGTATTACCGAGGTGATCGTTAAGCAAGGTTCCACTGTACTTTTGTATTGGCACTCTCCCAGAATAAAGGGCAGCCACACAAAATTCCTTCTCTATGGTGGTAACAAAGTTCGACAAATTGGCAAAAAAACAGATGAGTATTTAAAAATCCCTTATACTAAAAAAACAAGAGTTTCACATTGTATATATGCTATATGAACACACAGTCTCTGTGACTCACCACACTGTCCACTGATGTCAACTTGGCCATCTTTGCAAACAAGATTTGTCGTCACATCCAAAGTTGCGAAATCTGGGAAGGCGTTGGGGATTTGATTCTGAAACAGAAAGGCTGGATGGTAACACTTACATACACACTTTATTGAAACTAACAAATGCTTGAAACATGAATGACATACGAGGTAGATTGAAAGAGCAAATGTACAATATATAATAATAAATAAATTACTTCTTCAGTGCCAATATCCTCAAAGAATCCCAAGCTCAGTGGCGCAACAAAACCAAAGGATTAAGCATTCGTGTACTCGTGTGCTAGACAAAAGTCACCAACAAATGGATGGATGGTTTTGAGGTGACGGCTAAATGTAACAATATTTTATGCTGATTTTACACTGATGGGAAGTGAATTCCATATAGTTGGCGCGGCAACTGAAAAAGCTCGAGTTCCAGCCTTTGTCTTAACTCTGGGAACAGATAGTAACTTTGAACATACCATTACATGAAAACCACAGGACAACTAACAACTACACTCAAGAATTGAACACCAGTGAAAGGACTATATGACGACAGTTTTCAATGTGTGGCAAAACATCAGCATTCATTCATCAACAAGACTTTCGTTTTCATCATGAAAACCACAGTGGCCAACATGTCACTGATCAGTTAGCATACAGGTGAGTTGCTTACAGGGTATGTGTCACCAGAGAAGTCCAATCCACTAGGACTGTCCAAAGCTCCAGCCATCACAACATCTTCGGGTGAAAGAGTCTGTCCATTCGGACCATGCAAGGTGGATCTGGAAACATGGAAGAGATTAACTAATCAAACAAATGTAATGTTTGTGTATGTACGTGTGTTAGAATGTGCACACAAATCAATACAGGCCAGTCGTAAAATAAAAAATGCACGTTTTCATAACACTGACACATCAATAACACATTCAAAATACTTGCGTGTGTACTCACTACTCACGAATTTGTCATCATACACATTTACTAAAATAATAAGCAAACATAAATTAATACAGTTAATCTGTTGTTAGTGGCCAAATACAACACAACATTTGAGCAATACAGCATAGCAGGGTATACATATGACATCAACAAAAAAGATTTCACATGAATACACCCATACATGCTTGTATGGACATATACACATAATAATAAAATTATGTATACACGGCACCGTGCTGCATATGTATTTTTGTGCTGGCAACAACGCAGGACGTGATGATTGGCCTAATGTCTCCTAAGGCCTGATGCTAATTACCCCCCTTTGTCTTTGGTGCTCTTTTGGCACAAGGAACCAATCACCGCGCGGTAATGGCGCTCGGTGGCAGATTGCAATGAGCTCTTCGCTTTGTGAAAGCAGACAGAGTGGTCACATCAAAAATTGTGGCCCTCCCTTCCCTCCTAATTTTTTGATAGCATTAGGGACACAACATGTACATCGTTGGTGGAAGAGGGGTGATAGCAGATCTCAACGCTTTCCCCATTTTCTTAGTGCAGGTGGACAATGTGTTCACTGGGTTTTGATGCCGAGACAGCTCGCTTCTCTTCCACCAGTGATTTTAGTAAGTGGGGCATCATGGCCCCACTTAAAGGTTTAGGCTAAATCTTGATATAGTGTAACTCTTCAGCAAGTAGTTGGGATTATAGTTAGTGTGAATGAATGGTGTGCTTGGTTAGTACGGTACAGTGCATAAGGTCTACTGTGATTACAGTAGTAATGCTGTTGTTTTATATATCTACAACAATACTGCTAATGTTGTATATGCCGAAATGTGGGCTCTGTCATCCAGAGGTACAGGAGACTAGTATGGGCTCAGTCACAGGCCTGGCCTTGGGATGTGGAGCCCACATTTCTCTCTCTTTAACTTAATCTCTTTAATAAACGTCATTCATTTGGCCTTATTTCATCACTATTCATGACTTGTGTTGGTGCTTGCATAAATGTATATATATGGATATACAATGCACACACATTAAAAGTACTAAGACCTGTACAATTGAAATACCAGGTTCTACACAGGCTCACAATCTATGAAAGGCTTGTCACCTCTTCCTTGAGCAGTCACCTGGAATAATATACCAAACACAAAAAGAAAAGGGACACGTTTAAAACACGCGAGAAAGATGCAAGGCATTTGCTGAAGCCATCTTTCAAGATGATGTTTCACATAATGTCTGCTTTGTGTGAAAACAAAATACAATTACAGGAACAAAAAGAACACTTACGACAGATCAACCACAGTGATGTCAGCGACGCCTTCCTCTGCCGCGCGTCGTCTCCTCTTTCCTGATGTTCCACATTTCACATCGACAATGATTTCCTTACAGTTGTCACTGCTACAGAAGCCTTTAGACGTACTTTGTGCACTCGGGCCCCACAAGTTATTGAGACTTGCAAACCACACCTTGATCTGTTCCGCAATGGCGTCTTTCACAGACAAGCATGGCTGTAGTTTCTTGTATGTAACAACCAGCTTCAGTTGCACTTTCTGTGGATTGATTTCTGTCACAATCAGCATAACAGTGTTAAGTTGGATCAACAACAATGTTCACATACACATCACCTTTTGTATGCTTTCAGAGACACCACCATTATAAACTAAACTACTGGTATCCCAGAATGAAAAATATAATATGTAAACTAACAAGAAATCTATGTAAACCTTTAACTGATGATTATATTCCATCTGATTGCTACAAAAACAGCACAACAAAAACATATACTACTAATATCGAATTGTCAAGAGTTTCAAAAGAGGACATGCATCTGCCCACTATTATGATTTGTAGTATTTAAATTTTCAAAATATCCACATTTCATGTCGGAAATATGGCTGTCCAATTGTACCGCGGACAAGAAAATACAAAAACGACATAGCTGTTGGGGTTTGTTCATTGTGGCAAAATTGTATTGTAACATGGTGCTATAACAATCTTAATTGTGGAGCAAAAATAACCATGGCAGAGGTGCATGTAACTGTAGGCTACGAGTGATATTCTATAACATATTGGTCTCGATTTTGTGTGAATACCAACATCTCGTAACAACAACACCAACAACATACACAAAGACTAACTTCAGAATCACACAGACTCACTGGTGCATTTGGGCCAAGCGAATGGTCTCATTGCATCCCACGGGTTCCACGTTCCCCTCGGTCCACAAGTGTAGGCTGCAGGCACAGGAACTGTGTAAGTCTGTGATACACCACATGATGTGTCAAAGGTCGCGTGAGGCCAGGAATTAGGCGGTGTCACCGGGCTGTCACTGGGACAGATCTTTGCACCTTCAGCGCCAGACTTCCTCACCAAGCGACAGTCGATAGCACAGTCAGACTCTGCAGAAAAAAGTGATAATGCTTTCTTAGGAAACAACTCAACTTTATGAATCTTTCACACAACATAAATTTCACGTGGTGCTATGCTATGAAGTACGTGCTATCTTCAGATGCATATAAAAGGTCTGAGGACAAAATTTTATACATTCCATTTTGGGGGACAGAAACATCTGTGCTTTGTCCTCAGAGCATGAAAGATAACTTGTACATGATACTGGAATATGTTAAGAATGCAGTATCATAGTGCCTGATAACAAGGACCAAAATGATTTTTTTTCATTTCAATTAACATATTTTACCAAGTTAAATTGGTCACCTGAATTGGCTTTTGTCGCGTTTTGCCATGAACGTATTAAGTTGGTGTAACATAGGCTGTGCAATGTTCATATGAATTCAGATATGTTAAGATAGCAACATCAAGTTTTGTAGGTTAACATCATATGACATTAGTTGCTCTACTTTCTATGATGTGCAAATTTCATTAGAACTACAAGCCCAGTTAGGTAACTAGCTACGGAAATACAATAAATATATTGTTTATACAGCATCATTTTCAGTTTCCTAGCATTAAAAAAACAGTGTTTAGATGCTTCAATCATGTTGTTTTAAAACTGAATGCGTCATTGTTTAAATGTTGCAGGCTGGTAACACTGCACACCAATATTTAGAAAATATATATATTATGTTGTTTCACTTCTGACAACAGCCAAACACTTATGTATATAATAAGTGTATGTTCAATTACAGTGCAACACGCTTATAACAAACACGGATACAACGAATCGATGGATATAACAAAACTATTTCTTACGTACGGACTTTTCCCCCTATCTTTTCCATTATAAGCATTCTCGCATATTACGAACACGGGTATAACGAATTCACGGTTATTACGAACACCTTTAAAAACAAAAAAAATTCATATAACGAATTTCTGTCCAACTAAAAAATTGCCCGGTTGTTAGCAGATACTTCCCGCCCATGACCTGGAAGCCATGGTAAGTAATTAGGTCAATGAGGGAAATCATTCCTAACAGGGCTACGCAGTCAGACGATGTTGCAGCGCACTGCGACTGGCTTGATGATTTCCTGTTGTCTGGTGCCTTAGTCAACAGCAAACAAACGACAATGCAGGACTTCTTCAAAGTGGATTAACTGGTGTCATTCTGTGTGTGTTGTACAAGAAGTAGTAGTTACCGTGGCTCCATCCTGCTACACTTCCCGTTTTAGTGTGCTTGGACGTGGCGTGCTCGCCATGTCACAGGCATGTGTTTACGTGATACTCTATTTTTTAACTTTTTCACAGACGTTGGACAGCGATCTTATGCTATAAGTACATTTAATAGTAATGTAACCGGTAGGAATACTGACGAAAGTTAAGTATTTACTTATATTATTCCAAAACTCCAAGTACTCTTTTTGTTCTCATTACTTTTAATGTGTTAAGTCTGTAGACGCTGCCTGGGAAAGCCATTAGGTTCTCTTCCCAGTCAGTTTCCCCAGCAGTCACCAAACGAGGGTCATACCCCGGTCACTAAGCCAGGATTAATTAAGAGACGCCATCACAGAGTTTCCGAGAGAAGCTGGACAAACATAGCGCTCCAGTGTTTTCCCATGAGGTTTCGTGTTTTAATAGAGAGAAAAACACAAATGAAGATGTAAGACAGTGCATGGTGTGATTGCACTGAGCAGTGCCCAGGAACTGTGTTATACTGCAGTTCCCAGTTGGGGTTTTGTTTTTTAGTTTTATTTGTATTTTAGATTATCAACACAATAAATGATAGTCATCATTTAACCATGTTGTGTCTTCATGGTAAATCCCCCGCTACAGTAACATTTGTAACTTTTATGTGTCATCTAAATAAATGTTACACAACAATATATCTTTGCATTTGATAGACACCTGGCGAATAGGTTTTAAAGTGTCACATACAACACTGCCACCTAGTGGGTAAAACCGTACAAACATATAACGAATTCACGGATGTAACGAACTAGTGAGCTACCCACAAAGTAGTTCGTTATAAGCGTGTTGCGTTGTAACTGTTACTGGTGGACTAATATTGGTAGTTCTTCTTTGTAAATAATGTATTATAAATATATAGTTCCATTTTCAACAAATTGCCTTTACTGTACTGTATCAATTGTGTGACTGCTATGTGCTTTATTTCCTGAAATAATGACTCACAGAGTCACATACATACAGATAAATATGGTATATGTTTGGTACTCACTCCTGACAAACACATCAAAGCTGCATGTGTCTGCATTGCCGTCCTTGTCATACACAACGTACGTGTTGCGATATCGTCCCCAGAGGTACACTTTGTCTGACAACAGGACACAAGTTATAATGCATGCATGAAATGTCAATGATTTCTGCACCATAATCTAGAAATTATTGTAAACACATGAAAGTCACCTCGCTGATGGTGTGTTGCTGATCAACACAGCAAACATATTATTTCTCCACAATGTGGTCATAATAGACAGGTTAACTGATGCAGGCTTAAAAACCACCTGGTTAATTGATCAGTGTTGATCTTAAGAGAAGATTTCATCAATACATAAAATGGTAGTACTGGTGATGACAGCTTCAGTAACTGTTTGCAGACGACGATAGACTTAAAAAATACTGTTGCTACAATACAAATTGTTCCCAAGTTTGAGTAAAATGCCAACTTGACGTACTGTTTGCGAAGACAGATTGGGCTGATCCGGCCAACTCGCCAGTCATTGTTGGCTCTGGCCAGTTCACCAGAGTCTGACGGTCGCTGTTTATCACATGGAAAGTGTCGGGGCAGGTGATGAGTGGCGGAAGACTTGCTGAAAGTAAATCACAGAAACACTACATGTGCATCATAACGTTAAAGACAATGACAGTATCGGTGTATAAGAAGAGTACATAACAAAATATTATCAATTCTTCTATTATTATGAAATAATCTTTAAGTATATTTAATTACAATTATGTGGACAATATAAATCATCATGTTGATGTTAACTGTGCGTGTGACCACTATACAATTGCAATATGGAAACGTATTTTGTTCAGCCGAAACAAAGGAACATTCCACAACAAATTAAATAAAAATACTATATCAGTCACAAAAAAACTAATGATTGGTCAGGTTGTGGTCTACAATGCAGTCATATCTGTGTGATGCTACTGTTAGCGGTACATAATCCTCTTTAAATAAAATCAATGTGTCCCAGCAAAAAACACGATGTGGGACACGTGTCAATGTATGTGTGACATAAGCTGTAGAAGAAATGGTAGATTTTGGACAAGGCTAACTACTAGTGTCACTACAGACGTGACACCATTTTCAGACCACTTTCTCTCAACTCTTGCACACAGCGCCATTTGATTGTCTGCAGATAAGCCATAATCAACCGTTATCACAAAGGAACATGTATATTGCACCAAACCCAGGCAAATGGACAATAATTCCACAAATAGAAAGCCAAGAATATAAAAAACGAGTCTATAACACGATGTTCCAATTTAAACAATTACCTTTCCAAATTTTCAGCAATGTCATTTACCTTGTGCCTGGACAACATCGCCTGCGGTGCTTGGACGCAAAATGCGTACTCCAGCATACATCAAGTAGCCTGTCCAGCGGAGAATACGGCCAGTCGATATGGCATTGATACGGCCTTCTGCCAATTGTTCTATCTCAGGTGAAGGCGAGAGCACGCGATTCCAGATTTCCACGCGGCTTATGTAGCCATCAAACCCGACGCCGTCTTTGCATGCGAAATTATCTGTGTCGTACTGACAGCCGAGTACAATCCAACCACTGCAATGAGAGAAATGTATCTGTATGCAGCCGTTGTGTAGTGATCACAAAAGACAACCGATGATCAATTGAGCTGCGCCTGCAGTCATTACGCTGAAGATCGCTATAACATCCTCTGAAATATTGGAAATGCGTAATAATCTAACTATAATAGCACGCGTATGCATGCGGGGTAGGGGCGTGCGTGGGCGCGTGTATGTACGTGTGTGCCTGTGTACGTATGTGCGTGTGTGCGTGTGTTGACATGTGGCTGTGTTAACGTTTTCCTCCTGGACGCAACTCCGTTATTATGCTTTCAATGATTAATCTATGATCCTGCGGAAGAAAAGTAGCGCAGTTTTCTTTAGAAAATCATTAATATTTAAATGTATGTGCTTACGGGCTGTGGGTAGTTATTCGTATGGGTAAGCACGCCTCCGTGTATGTTTCTTGCATTACTGTTAACATGAAGGAAATCGTATCGCAGTGTATTCAAGACAATCCTTTTGCCACGCTGTGAGAACACCTGCCAATCTCTCTATTTTTACACCAGTTAATATAACGGCAAATAAACATAGAAAGATAGGACATGTTGAGAGAGGATTAGTGGGGACGCCGTTTAACGTCTGTTACATGTGTAGTCCGTCATTCAAGTCCATAGATAAAAAGAGGGCGATTGCATACATTCAGTGCCCCAACAATGGTGCGATGCCTACCAATAATTATAGGTATATATGATCATAATGTGATCAGTTTGGACATCACTTATTGTATTAGGTTACAGGTAGGTTACAGGTAGGTCAAAGCAGGTTCATATATATTCACGAACTCAACCAGATCACATAACAGAGGGAAATGTCTGCGTGCATTGGTGTAGTCATACCATTGTAACGGTATGACAATCAGACATATCAAAACGTGTACTTACTACTCGGGTAGTTTCTGTCCTTTCGCGTAACTCGGTATCTGAGCAACCCGTATGCCATTTCGTCGCACTTCCAATTTGCCTTCTGCTGACCAGGTGAATGTCAAGAAATACCACGTGGATGACTTCAGCACATAATTACCAAACGATTTCTCTTCTGTGCCAGAGAAACCAACTTTGAGTTTCGTGTCCGAGATCTGGACTAGTTCTGTCAGCTTGCCGTTGATGTCTCGCTTGCTACAGAAGTAAATAAAAACATAATTCACCAGACATTTGCTTTTATTACAGGCTAGAGAATACGATACACAGTATTATTACAATGACCTCATTTGATCACTATAAAAACTCATCACCTTTGGATTCCTATGACTGAATCCCAAAACACGACAGCAATTATGATAGCTAATCCATCTACTGTGGACAAAATCAAAGTATGGCAAATATAATGAAGATCCTAGTTAGCATGCCATATGTTAATTGTGATTACTTTGCACTGTGGATTGTATTTCACTGCATGAACTAGTCGTAATAGTTGTTTGATGCATTGGTTATTTACTACCCACTGTAAATAACCAAACGTATGAGAATTACTGGGGGTTATTGCTGACAGTTCATCTTTAGCGGCTAGTCACATCATCATCACATGACTAATACCATTACATGAATGTTAATATAATTCTAAGACATACCAGCTCTACAATGTGCTGTGGACTCTCAAAACAATCAACATTAATGTTTGTTTGCTGCTATTTCCACTCACCTTAATCCATACAAGGTGAAGAAGACAGTTCCGCTGAGTTCGCTGCTTGCTCGCCTCACCCACATGCCAATAGTGATGGCGCTATTCTTCAGCACAAATGGATAGGCCTGGCTGACCAAGCCTGCCTTGCCATAATTGTGGAAGAACATGTCATAGTCGTCATCGACAGCTGAAACAACACTGGCATCAATAATGATGATAAACAGGTCAAGTTTCACTGGTGCACATTACTAAGTTGTTAAATTGTTGTAAGGTGTAGAGTGACCCTTACACTCTAAGAAGACTTTCCTTGCCCCTATGTGTTATAGCAATCTTAATGTATTCCACGTTTAGCATTGAAGACTTATAGACGTGCACTGTTATCCTAATAATTTGACATGGGTGTATTGTACCACTTTTTAGTATTTGATGGATCAAATAAAACATCGTGTTTTTTATTCTTCGTGGAATGTAGCTTACGATGTTGAACTTAAAGTGTGTTACACATGTATCGACATACTGTGCACTGTACACTTTAATTTACCGCAACATTTCTTCCAATAACTTCTTACAATCAAAATACTATTTACATAGCGTTCTCCTTACGTTGTATGCATTTGTGCTTACACTAATAATAACAATACTACAAGGAATGAAATGTCATAAAAAATTATTAGTATGTTTCGAAGCGTACGAAATAATTTTTATTTCACAACAATTTTGTATGTGATTATTCTTATTAATAAAGTTGTGAATCTGACTGAAATAACTCATAACGTAATTATCACTCATTATTGCATAATAATAATAATGAAGTCATTTATAGTGCAACTAAATAATTGGAAGCTAAGCTCAGATGCGCATCAACACAAAAGTATTGGTCACTCTTAAAACGAATAAGTAGTATTATAGTTGTCTGTCTAAATATTTGATCCCAAAGCCAAGCCAAAAATAAAGAAAATCATAATACTGTCTCACCTCTGTCACAGTCATGTCCTTCCTTGTTCACGGGACACTCGCAGTAGTTGTGACCTCCAGAGCTGATGCATGTCCCTCCGTTCTTACACGTCACGCCACTGCAGCCCTTCACTGGAGTCTCACACTGGACTCCCTGGAACCCTGCACAAAAACAACAGAAATCAGTTAAGAGAAGATGATTGTGCAAGACAACCAGTCATGTTGCTTAGACCATTTTCATCGACAAGAAACATTATCAATCAAAAGGTTAATACGATGTCGTTTTAAGTACAGTGTATAAAAGTAATCCTTAAGCAGTATTAATGCAAGTACGATAGCAAGCAAGACTAAATAAAAATATTGTGATTTGAGCCAATTATTGACAAGCACAGCTCGGCACGCAGGTATGTTAATTACTGACTGAGTTCCACTGAAAGAGCCGCACCATGCAACAACGACGGTTAGTGTACCTGATATCTACTTTTGAAATAATGGTTGACACATATACATTGGTTTCAATACAATACTGTCCGGCATTCGAGGTGTTTTTATCTCAATCCGTTGATGCCGTTACATGTCCATGTTTTATGCCACATATACCCCAATGGCGTCAATCAAACTTATCTTCCTAATTTATAATTATGTATACCAATGTGAACACGTTATGGGTGCAAAAAATAACAAACATCGAAACTATATCCAACATCAGCTGAGAAAACTTGCCTTCTGCACAGTGACACTTGTATCCGTTGAAGACCAGTTTACACATGCATCATCTCATAAACACTTGCCTTCAGTACAGTGACACTTGTATCCGTTGAAGACCAGTTTACACATGCATCATCTCATAAACACTTGCCTTCTGCACAGTGACACTTGTATCCGTTGAAGACCAGTTTACACGTGCCGCCGTTCTTACACAGTCCTTTCACAGAGCAGTAGTTGGCGGTCAACTCACAGCCGGGGCCGGTGTTGGCTGAAATGTCAAAGCACCCGAATTATTAATACAGTTCTCAATATGTCGGCCGCATCTCACAGTATGACGTTAGTGTCAACGGAATGGAATAATGGAGAACATGTAATGAGTAACAGCAGCACGCAGCACGCAGCACGCAGCACGCAGCACGCAGCACGCAGCACGCAGCACGCAGCACGCAGCACGCAGCACGCAGCACACAGCAGTGTGTGTGTGTGTGTGTGTGTGTGTGTGTGTGTGTGTGTGTGTGTGTGTGTGTGTGTGTGTGTATGTGTTTGTGTGCGTGCGTGTGTGTGCTTGCATGCGTGCGTGCCTGTGTGCGCATGTCGTGCGTGTGTGCGTGTGTGCGTGTGTGCGTGTGTGCGTGTGTGCGTGTGTGCGTGTGTGCGTGTGTGCGTGTGTGCGTGTGTGCGTGTGTGCGTGCGTGCGTGCGTGCGTGCGTGTGTGCGTGTGTGCGTGTGTGCGTGTGTACGTGTGTGTACGTGTGTGTGCCTGTGGTGTGTGTGTGTGTGTGTGTGCATGTGTCTATACCCAAGGCTACATCTAATCTCAGTGCGCCTCTTAATGTAGCCAATGATTTCTGGAATAGAAGTTTCAAAGTAATAATCGATACATCCAGGAGGAGGACTGTTAATGAGTAGCTCCAGTCTTATACCAAATCTCTCCAGTGATGTTGACAGTGGCATGAAGATACGTACTTAATGCACATTCGCAGGTAACAAATGTCATCCATGGTACTGAGGTTAGAGCAGATACGTACTTGATGCACATTCGCAGGTAACAAATGTCATCCATGGTACTGAGGTTAGAGCAGATACGTACTTGATGCACATTCGCAGGTAACAAATGTCATCCATGGTACTGAGGTTAGAGCAGATACGTACTTGATGCACATTCGCAGGTAACAAATGTCATCCATGGTACTGAGGTTAGAGCAGATACGTACTTGATGCACATTCGCAGGTAACAAATGTCATCCATGGTACTGAGGTTAGAGCAGATACGTACTTGATGCACATTCGCAGGTAGCGGTTTCATTGACCTCGTGACACAGACTGGACTCTCCCACACATGGGTTGGCATCGCGACAGGTGCTTGCTTCAAGACTGCAGTTCTTTCCAAACGTCCAACCCACGCACCTGGTGGAACATATGCGACATTCAACATTTGGTGCAGCACGCACTACGGACGTAAATGACCAGGGAGCTCTGTTTTGTCACTGTGATAAGGATTGACCTACACATTTTGTTATTTTTATCTATCCCTCTACCAATTTGGGAGGGCAATATTAGCATGTACGACAACCGTATTTTATGTTACATATACTATCGGATTACAACCACATATGTTCAGACATGTGTATTAAAAACCTACCTGCATTTTGGATTACTGTTTATGCATTGTGTCATGAAAGAAAGCGACTTACTGACAGTAGTAGTCAGAGAATATGCTGTGACATATCGCCCCGTTCTCACAATAGTTTGATTGGCAGCTGTCTATGATCATTTCACACCGGGCTCCTTCCCATCCCACAGGACACTGGCACTGGAACTTGTTCTCCTGGTCCAGACAGGTGCCGCCATGGTAACATGGATTGCTCTCGCAACCGTTAACAATCACCTGCAAGATCACACATATCCATCCACTTGCAGCATATATTTATCAATCGACGGGTAACAAGATTAAATACAAAAAACACGTATATGAAATTACATTAAATATTATATAATAATTAACAACGAATGAGCACGGATGAGCATTACTTTTCAGATGATGACTAAATATTTTAATCATATGTTTTGCGTTACGAACTATGTATGTTCATCATTTAACAAAAATGTGGGTTTGTCTTCCTTCAGGTGTGACCACGGTTCCGCAGAGATTGCACCAACCTGACAGTTCTGTCCTGTGAATCCAACTTTGCAATGGCATTCGTACCCATATGTGAGATCCTCACATCCGGTTGGTTTTGTTCCCGAAGGGTTACACGGATTGGTTAGGCATTCATTTGTCTCAGTGTTAGCTGTAGCATCTAAGCGGATAACAAGAGTAAGCACGATTGTAACCCATGACAACAAGCCAGTGACAAGTGAACAAAGAAGTTATTATGTCATTAAACGTCAAAACATTGTTTCTTTACGTAATACATCACTTAATATCTAACCCAACATTACAACACTTGATAAACAACTCAACACAGAACATTTGCACAAATAAACAACACAACACAGACAATTTGCACAAAAGGTGCAGTTCATTTCTCATCTCTCATTAACCATAATTATGGAATAGACAAACAATAATTAACTTACCACAAATAAGAAACACGACTAATTTCTAATAGTGTTGCTGCTTTCCTGTATCGTACGCGTTTTAATGTTGCTAGACGTAACGGTTATTACCACATGGCTGATGGAAATAACACATTTAGAATGCACTCACACTTGGTACAGAACTATATATGCAATCTCTCTGATGTCGTATTAACGAATCCACTGAGTGCCACATGTGGTGGACACTCTGTAGCCGGGTATGCCTTATACATACTTGTTATTACGAGCTGCGTGCATTACTATGGTGTCACACAGGAAATCGAAAACTGTCCGAAACTATGTAACACATATAAAGATAAGTTCTTATCCAGCGCTGTATCCGGTCCTCATTGAAGATTCAAGATTCAATCATTGTGTTGTCCGTTTACATTGCATTAAAAACTGAAATTTACCTTTAGCTGCACATTGAACATTACTACTTCTCAGAGCGCTTACACTTCACACCCCGGCAGTCATGTTCACTGGAACACCAACCTAAATAGTTTGCCACGTATTCACTAAAGCTGGAATTACTGTGTGAATAGTATTCGTACACAAAACATTACCACTGTCTATCACCAGGTATTAATTCAAACAGCTGAGTGACCTGACATTTAAGCCCGTGATCTCCTGATTGAGAACCAGATCTCTAACTATTACGACACTGCACCCCACATCCTCTTAACTATTACGACATTGCACCCCACATCCTCCTAACAACTACGACACTGCACCCCACATCCTACTAACTATTACGACACTGCACCCCACATCCTCCTAACTATTACGACACTGCACCCCACATCCTCTTAACTCATTTCGTATACTATATACCTGTAGACTTATTTGGTGCAGTCACATAGACGGCTTAACAAGAAAACAAGTCTACAATACCTTTACAAAAAGGGATGCTATATCCAAATGTCTGATTGGCGTTGCATTGAATTGTGGCAATTCCGTTGATCTCGTAACCACTTTCACAAGTTACAGTTATGTGATCTCCCAATACAGCTTTGTTTTTGTCCACTGACCCATGGCTGATATGAGGCAATGGACACTCCAGCTCTGTAAACATACATACATGCATACGTAAACATACATACACACGTACACACGTACACACGTACACACGTACACACGTACACACGTACACACGCACACACGCACACACGCACACACGCACACACGTACATACGTACATACGTACATACGTACATACGTACATACGTACATACGTACATACATACATACATACATACATACATACATACATACATACATACATACATACATACATACGTACATACGTACATATATACTTACATACATACATACATACATACATAATATACTTAGGTCGATTCAACTGGCATATCATCATATAACTGGGAATGCAGCATAATACATAAACACTATCATTTCAACAATCTTACATCCTCTCATGGTGCAACAAACCAAGCACATAACTTATTACCATCACGATGACACGATCTGGAGACCACCACACAATTATCTCAGGTGGTAGAAAGGCCCACCTGAATAGTAGAACTTACAAGAACAAATAATTAGATAACTCTATCCAAATACCGTTGTGGTTTCTAAATTATCGCCAATTGGTGGATCAGAGGCTAGTGTACCAAGGACTCGAATTCGCAAATAGAGAGGCGAACACAACTTGGCACCTGGGAGGATATGCACTTACACTGCCTCCGTGTTAGTGGACTGAAGTACAAGGATTATGCACACGCTTACGTCTACTATCTAAACCGATTTTCATTACCATTTGTGCATATTTGAAGTTGCTAATCAAACTGCATCCTGTCAGTGATAAGTATTCAAAATTTGTTAATTACAATGTCACAACAGCTATTTCATCCTACACAAACTTGCTTTGTAATATATCAGGGTTGGCATAGCTCATCTACTGGTGTCATACGTACTTTGACACTGGATCTCCTCACTGCCAGACCATGATGCGTCCTCCTGACAGACGATCACCGGGCTTCCCGTCAACTCGTAGCCATCGTTACAGGTAAACTTCACCACAGACCCGTAAGACTCTCCATCCCCAAACAACGTTTCCTTCTTTCCATCGCTGATCATTGGTTTTTGTGGGCATTTGATAGCTGCAAAGGACACATAACTGTACAATGTAGCTGCTGTAATTGTTACAGGTATAGCATTATGGATAACGTTATATTCTTTAATACTAGCCAGGATGCAGATATTATGATATAATTTATTGCATGAATGTGTGTGTTTGCATACGTGCATGCGATGAATGACTGATATGAGAGAATCATAAACATTAACATTATGAAACTAGAATAAATTATCTAACCAAACTTTCCATTGGTACTACAATCAAATGTGCATTGTGGTGTCAAAGGCAACCATACTATAGAGTGAACACACACCGTTGAAATGTAGCGTTAACAACAATTACCAAAAAAAACATTAACTAGAATGGACGTGGTAACCAGAAGTATTAACTAGAAGTTGTCGTTGGTTATAACTGCTTATTCTAACCCCACGCAACACCACATTTTGGCGAAGAGGGTAGCCAGAACCGTTATGAACATGTGCTAAAAGGTAGTAAGCACATATACACGTCCATGCCATTTTGAACTGACGTTCCTATAGCTACACACGGCGAGTGGGTCATTGCCGCTGACGAATTTGACACGCCATAGCCGCATCCGGACATCGCCATATTAACGTTATCTTGTAATACACTCTTGATTCAGCATGGCAGTTGTAGTAAGTGGTTTGGCGGTGAGCGTTTGTTCGTATTTAACACAACTGATATTTCTGAACTGGCGAATAATTTGAAAAACTGGAAATGTTCCTTCGAGATCTATGTCATCTTTGCTACGGACACACAGCCGCTGTAGGAGCTGACATATGACAAAGTGGAAATGGACCAGGGAAGAACAAAAGGCGTTCCATGAAGTTAAGAGACGACTCACGGAGGGACCGACCATGGCATACTACAGGTTAGACGCAGACACGTGTGTTGTGACTGATCCTTCACCTGTTGGTCTGGGAGCAGTCCTTCAACAAAAGCAAAAAGATGGGCAGTATGAGCCAGTGTACTATGCCAGCAGGAAGTTCCGTGACCCACACACCATGTACTCCCAGTTTGAGAAGGAAGCCTTAGCCGTGATGTGGGCCTGCGAAAAATTTCTTCTGTATCTCTACGGCAGAGAATTTGAAGTACAGATCACAAGCCCCTGATACAAGTGTACGGAGGGCAGGCTAGGCCCCCAATTGCGAGATTGGCTGTTGAGCCTAAAACAATACACCTTCACAATCAAGTATATTCCAGGACGGCAAACCTCAGCCGATGAGCTGAGTAGACTGCCGATGGAAGAAAGCGAGACAGAGTCGGGCGTCAGCGTTGAGGATTACGCCTACTCCGTTGTGGCAGACACTGTACCCGCAGCTATGACGACCAAACAAAGCGAACGCGAGTCGGCCAAAGATCCGTTGTTATCAGAAGTACAACGTGGAGTCCAAGAAGACAACTGAACCGATCTTGAGCATACAGCGTTCAAGGCTGTGCGAGGTGAGTTGTGGGTCATGGGTAAAAATTTTATGAGAGAAAGTCACATCGTGATCCCATAGAAGTTGCAAAGACAAGCCTTGATCCTGGCTCACGAGGACCTCCAAGGCATTGTGCGCACCAAGGCCAAGTTGAGGGAGAAAAAATGGTGGCCGAGAATGGATAGGGACGTTGAAGCTCTTATCCATGCCAATTGGTGAGTGGCCGACCACGTCCCGAGCCAATAAGTCGACACCACTGCCACACAGACCATTGGATGACATCGCAATTGATCTATGTGGACTACTGCCAAAAGGAGTAAGTCTTCTGGTAGTCGTCGACTATTTCTCCTGGTGGCCAGAAGTAGTGTGGATGCGCAACATGAATGCGCAGAACATTATGAAGTGCTTGGTGACCATGTTCGCCACACATGGTCTGCCATTCAACGTGAGGAGTGACAACGGACCACAGTTTGTTGCTGCAGAATTTGAAGGATTTCTCGAGTATCTAGGGATACAGCATTCGAAAGGCGTCCCGTACTGATCACGAGGCAACGGGGAAGTGGACGCTTTAACTTTACTCTGATGAAGGCCATCAATATTGCAGAGGTAGAATAGAAGGACTGGAAGAGAGAACTGCAGAATTCCATGTTCCAATACCGGACCACCCCACACACATTCACACGTGTGAGTCCAGCGGATATTCTGGTTGGACGTAAACTCAGGAACAAGTTGCCGAAAATGCAGATGACAGCAGAGCCCATATGAGTTGCTGTGGCAAATCGAGAAAGAGTACGCAGACAAGAAGAGAGGTGCTGAAGAAGGCGACATCAAGGTTGGCGACCGAGTGATACTCAGGCAAAACAAGCAGAACAAGCTAAGCACACCGTACGAGCCAGAGCCGTGTGACCTCGTGAACCGTGAAGGCAATGCCGTGACTATCCAAAGAGGAGACGAGCAGCGAAAGATGAGAAACATAGCACATATGAAGAAGCTGAATAACAGCCCGGAGATGGACGAAGAACTTGCAGTAGCTCCTGTTGTCGTCGACACAAATGACGGAGGGAGTGAAGCCAGACCTACCAGTGATGCATGACACGCCTGCTGTGCCGTCCACGCCCCCAGTGCGTGCGAGGGTGGATGAAAGACTATGTGAAGAAATATACTCTGTGATGTGTTAGCACCTGCCAGACCAATGGGCAATAAACCCCACTGGCCAGTAGAGTGCTAAAGCAATGAGGAAAATGTTGTATCAAATAATCTTTAAACAGTTTCAGTAACAATGTAAGAACAATGACTCTTTGAAGTAAAACAAAAGGGAGATGTTGTGTATTCCCATTTCCGGCTACCCGTGCTGACTTTTCGTCTAATTGGAGTTGGGTTATTGTTCTGTAGTATGCTGACGAATACATGTGTTAACTAGAAGTTGTCGTTGGTTGTTCTTCCGTATTCTAATCCCACGCAACACCACATAAACCTTTAAAAAAAAGTATGTTTAGATGTTGTAATATCATTGTACAGTGCTGGCACATAAAGTTATGTATTGCTATTGACACTACATATCCCACAACACTGTTATAATTTTGGTTTCCAGGATTGTGAAAATGCCTACAATATAGTATAGATTTTTTTCCAAATAAGATGCTGATCATTAGACATGTCTCCACGTCTACTTACTGGTATGCAAGTTTAGTGATATTGTGAATGATAACATTATGACTCATCTAGTACAGAACCTTTATGTAATATTGACTTACGATTGCAGGTCGGTTCATCTTGCCACTGACCATCCTCTTTACAAGTGATAGTATCCTTTGAGATCCTGTATCCTCCGTAACATTTGTACGTGACCGTGTCACCAAATCGAACTCCTGTTGAACTCTCGGTGTAACCATTGTCAATCAGAGGAGCTTGTCCGCAGTATTTGGCTGAATAGAGATAATTCAACATTTAAATGATCAGCAAGCTGATTCTGAAATGTCTTACTCTTGATTGTATCATAAGGTTAACCATTTGTGAGTGTATACTATGCTAAGCCACTGTTACGTACATGTCCCCTGCTAGTTTGTTGTTTTGTAACATATGCTTTTTGTGAATGTATGGATTCAGTTTGCTCAACATTTCAGTTAAATAACAGATCCCAGAGAGCCTAACTGTGGTTCACTTGGTAATTTTTCAGCTGTTCATTGACGTTTTTGACAGAACCCCTAAAATGCATTACATTTAACTGATGTCTTTGAGAGAATCCCAAAGTAGCCACACAGTTAGGTCAGTAAGAGAAATGAAAGTTATTGAAATGTCAACATACAATTACAGACGTGTAACCACTGTTTCAACAATGTTGTTGGCTAACTAAAATTACTGCAATTATTTTTTAAAGAATCTATATTAGGTATATTTAAAAAAAGATAACTTGTGTAATGTTTGTTTGTGGTTGCCCCAAGTTAGTCGTTGCTTCGTGGCTTCAACATTCAAACATAAATAATCCCATTCATAACTTGTGTTGTGTTTAAGAGTTACCAAAGGGCAATCAATTAATTCCCCACACAAATTCACACCTCACTTATCTCCATAGAGACGAACTGAAAAAACCAATGGCACCACTGGTGGATAATATAATACAACGTACATCAACTCTTATTTTGCTGAACAATTCTATATCCAAAACAATGTGTGCCTGTTCCTTGCAAGAAATACACAACACCAACGATAAGACTGACCGATATTTTACAATATTCATAGCCAAGCATTAGAATAAAAACAATTGATCGACTTGACGTTTGAATAGTTACATACATGATTGAGCATGTGTTGGCATAGATAAATGATTGTTTCAGAACTTGACAATACAATTGCAGGGATCGTTTATGTGTATAACTGTTCACTTTATTCAAATTATGTCTGGAACTCATGGTTGCAGATTACACCATTACAATAAACAAAATTATTAACCAATGAACTGTGTGCAGTACCGTGAAGCTTCTAAAACAGGAAACACAAACATCACACATTTCATGAAAACAAGTGTAGGTATTTGCCATCCTGTAATTAGTTATATGTTATTTCAGCAGGCTCTGTTGAAATGTCACCTACCTTCACACTGTGGCACCTGTTTCACATCCCAGCCTTCACTCATGCACGTCATGACCACACTAGTCTTCCCAGCGTGTTCTTCCTGTGCGAAGTGATGACCAGATTTACATGACACAGTGATAGTGTCTCCCATGTTCGTTGTGTATGACACCGGACTGTTGGTTGTGTCTTTATTAAAGCTTGGGTCAGGACAACCTGCAAAGAAGACCATTTAATCACCTTTTCACATACAACATATTACAATCTGCAGTAGGGAAGCAAGAGGATTATCTGGACTGCTATGGAGGAAGTTGCAACAGCATCAAAATATATAGTGTCTTGTGTATGTGTGCATTGTTTCTCTTATCAAGACTGATCCTCTTCATTAACGTGGGTATTTTACCTGATTCACCATTGAGATGCTCTGGACTAATAATGTGATGGTTTCCTAATGGCAAGACATATATTCTCTGAACTTAAAGGATGGTCGTTTTCCAATAGCTTATTTTGTTACTGATTCTCAGAACCAACAACAATTCCCAGATACTCTATGAATCCAATATGTGGCTAGGTCTGACAAAGCTTACAAAGCATCACACCATATCAAGGATTGAACTAACACACCGTGAGAAAACACAGCCTTGAAGCCTTTCGCGTTGGTGATGGCACTGCTTGTCATCTTGATGAAGAATCGTCCCGTTGACGATGTTCTTGTTGGCGGTGCTGTTTTACTGTATTTACCAACTTTGTTGCCATCATCAAACAGCTAAAAAAATATGTATAAAGATTTTATATATAATATTCGATACTTTAAACACACGCATGCACTCAGACACACATGCACAAATCCAATGAGATCAAGCTTTGTATGACATCAGATATCACAATCAATTCATGATATTGGTTAACCTCTTGAAATTTGCTTGTTAAGCTACCAATTGTTTTTGCACTGGTTTATTACAAAATCACACAATCCAAGAATAAATGTAGGCAATTCAAAATATATTCCTCTATAAAAAGCATACCTCAACAAAGTCCTTGTCGTCTCCCATAACAAAGTCATCAAACTTGAGCTGCATGCTCCTGCTGTTGGGCTCTGTGATGTTCCACCTGCAGATCTGGTAGTTGGGATAGTTGATGCTGCCATAGCCTGGCGACATCACTATTCCACTTGATGCTGTGATGACTCCTCCACATCCTCAACACAGACACAAAGAGTTTCAGGACAGAAAATTCATCTTCACATTGGCATCTTCAGAGCAGCAAATACAGGCCATTTGGTCAAACATGAGGTCAAGGCCAATTGTCCTTCACTTTTCCAGATTTGTTGCCAAGGCCAATTATCCTTCACTTTTCCAGATTTGTTGTGGACACTACCAGTATATGGCAAGGTCGTGTTGGCCAAGAAACACTGTTTACTTTCCAGGGCACTGTGCACATGGGTGCGTGGCCATCGCCAAATTTGAGGCTTGGAAATAATTTTATGTCAATGATAGTCTAGGTTTTTATTAACAATATTATCATTCTGATTTTCAAAATCATCACATTGTAACAACTAAATGCTTTTGCAGTGTTGATATTGTTATTTAAAAAACACTTAAAGCAGACATAGACAATTTCCTGATCATGAATGTTAAAATGAAGCAAAGCTATACATTTTTTTGAAAAGGTAATACAATGGTGAGGCAGATATGTTTGATGGGCATCACATGTGATGGCATATTCACACCGCTACATCAACAACAGAGGAATTAATTCTAGGAACCCCGTTATGCAAAAAACCTACTATAAACATTACTGAAATGACATAAAATAATATCAATTTTAATTATACGATTTTTCCAATAGCTAGCCATATCAATCTCTGCTGATGTGAACAATCCATTCTAGAGGTCTTCCTATTACAAAATGTTGGTTTGGATACAGATTCAAGTGAACAATCGACACGAGAGTTTCAGGACAGAATATATGTATTCTTTATTTTTATATCACGGCAACAAATACATCTTCACACTGGCATCTTCAGAGCAGCAAATACAGGCCTTGAATTTGGCCAACGTGGGGGCAATTGGACAGATTTTAGAGGGCGCCACCACTATTAGGCATGGCCATATTGATCATGAAACACCATTTAATATTCAGGGCATTGTGACATGGCAGCGTGGCCACCGCTGCTGCTTCCAAATATGTCATCAATAGTCTATGTCTGTATTAACAGTTTCAGAACTTTCACGTTTCCCATTGTCACAAATGAATATGTTTGCAGTGTAAATTTATATTTAAAAAAACTTAAATCAAACCTCACTAAAAAATGTTCCCAATAACGAATGTTAAAATATGGCCAAACTATAGTTTTCTGTAAGGGTAATAAAATGATGACGCAGATATTGTTTTATGGGTATCACGTTTATTTGGTATATTTGCGTTGCTACACAAACAGACAGTGGAATTGTTGAGGAGCTCATTTAAAGTTTATGCAAAAAACAAACCACTCTAAACACTATTAAAAGGACATAAAATGACAGCAATACTAGGTCAGTGTATTCACCTTCAATGTATAAGCACTTGAAGCCTTTTCCATTGAACTGTTGCTGGGTGTGAAGATACAGTCTCACTGCTTTTGAAGTGGAGACAACAATGCTTGTGCTGATATCAGTGCCTTCAAATTTGGCCAGCAATGGAGCAGCAGCTTTGTCACCATCACGAATCTCCAAGTAGCTGTCACCACCAAGGTCCAAGTCCTCTATCTATGACAACAAACAAACGTAGTGGCGATGCTGATGAACTTTCAGTATTGTATGTCTGTTTTGGTTGTTTCTAAAAATAACCATGATTATCAGCAGAGGATGCGATAAAAAGTAGGAGAATAACTGTTGTTTCACATTGTTAGAATTACCTGCGTGATGAAATGTAGGTAGGTGCATGTCTGCTCTAAGTATATGTGTAAGAAGTGAATAATTAATGTGATTCTTGACACCGTGTTTCAGGCATTAAATATGTCATATTAGACAGCAATTAATAATGCTACAATTGTGCGTTGTGTAGCGTTATCTCCTCCACGGTGCTACGGTCCACTCGCCTCTTTCTATCTTATTTGTTTCCTTGGGTCATTAGCTTCTCATCTACCAACTGGAAATGCTTATCAAGAATGCAAAGGTAATTTTTTTACAATTTGGGGCTTTTGTGCTATTATATTCAATTTACTGGGAAGTTACCAGCTGCATGCAATACCATATGGTGATAACATAATAGTGATAACAGCTGCCCTGGTTTATCCCTCCATGGGTGGAAGTAAGCTAGTCAGACACCAATATCTATTCTATGACAATACTATATGACACTTCTGTGTTTCTCAAGACATTACTCAACTTACAATACTGTCAACATCACAGTGACATGGCGCAAAAGTAATATTTTACCTGCAGAGTGATGACCTTTCGCAACCCCTCGGCACGGATGACCCATACTTCTCGTAGGCCGGGCAGCACCATGTTAGGGTACGAGGGTGATTGGATGTACTGTTTAGTTCCAGAGGCAGTCAGATCAAGACGTCCCCCATTCTCTACAGCTGATTCTGTGAAGCAACAGTAATTGCTACCATGATATTTCTTCGAAATAGGACAGAGGAAGCACAATCTTCTCTCACTGTCTCTCACTCTCTGCCCCCTCTCTTTTCTTTCATATCAGTTATTATGCTTACATTATATATTATCAGATCATCCTAACAATTATTTCCGTTTTACCTAAGGTTAAGCTTCAGCATATAGGAGTGAACACTGCATAATCAGTTTTAAAAGTTTCAAATTTTAGTCTTCAGTTGTCATAAAAAGTTAAATTTCAACTAGTTTCATGAATACTACTTGCATTATTAATGATATGCCAAAATACTGCAAGAATGGGTATGCTGGTATCATAAAAAAGATAGTTCTACTGATACCACGAAACATGACATCAACAATACTTGAATCTCAACAACTGCACTGGACTCACTTGCTTTCCAATCAGCAGAAAAACCATTCTTCTGCACTTCTTTGTCACTGGTAAGTTTCACAAACATGTAGTTATTTGGGCTGTAGAAGACGGGTATCGTATTGGGGTTTTCTGAGCCAGATAAACGTGCGACCATCTTGGCCGTTGCCTCCGTCTTCCCGCCAACCCAAACTTGCACCTCGTCACAGTTCGTTTCTGTGTATAAGGCAGTAAACTGAAGCAAAATGAACCCACCTCTTACCTGCATTATTGAAGTAGGTTTGTAGAGAAATGAACAGTAACAATAGTAAACACGGACTCATATATTCCTGACAGAGAAAAATGGCATGCCTTACTGATAACAGCAGAAGAATGATTTTATACACACACGTTGGTGTTAATGCACCCATTATTATGATGTAACTACAGCAAAGTAAAGTGTAAAACATACTTCGAAATTGTTATTAACAGTACCTTGTTTGATTCGTCTGACTATGATGCAAATAATACGTGTTATTCCTACCACACCATTGGTGAAATACGTGCAACAAACCACCTACCGTAAGTTCAAGTCTAGTTCCCTCTGGTCCCTCCAGGGTCCATCGGCAGGCGGAGTTGGCTTTGTAGGGAGTGGCAGTTTGAATAATACCAGGTGTTGTCTTCAGGTATGTGCATTTGTCAGCTGACAAAACAAAACAACACATTTATCTGATGTTCTCAATTACAGAAAGGTCAACTTAGTAAATCAATAAGGTGACGATTGATAGGTCACAGTACGTCTATAATTTAGGTCCTGTTTGGAGACATTCATCACCAAGAGGTTATATTCTGAAAAGCTCCACACATTCCAAATCCATCAGTCAATCTAACTATAATATAATCGAGCTGGTACGTGTGATAAGGCGTGCATGCATGCGTACGTGCGTGCGTGCGTGCGTGCGTATATGTGTGTACTATGTGTTTGAAGAACGCATATAGTACACATTTGCCGATCCAGCAATGTGACTACGAATACCAATAACTACAAAACAAAAGTGAAATACGTTGCATTGATATATCTTAGCACCTTTTGCTGTGCAATCATTACTTAAGTAAACTGCATTGTCCCTGGTCCCAAATTTAAATACTTATAACAAAATTCAATATTGACAGAATACGTCCTTTAAAAACACTTACAACAGTCGAGTTCATCAGAAAAGTCCCCGCAATCGTCCATTCCATCACAGACTGCGTTCTTCTTGACACACTTGCCATTGATACAACGGAAGAACCCTGCAGACATGCTCAGTTTCTCATTAGGCGTCCAAAGGAACACATGAGCATTCAAATATGTCTCAGAAGTTGTAGTCTACAACAATTTTTCTTTGCAAACTCGTTGCTTTTTATGTTGCTAATAAATTACTGACGACGTATTCCGTCCTCGTACTTAACGTAACATGTTTTATGGAGAAAGAATATACCAGTGTACAAATGCAAAACGCAGAATGCCATGTTACATTTGTTAAAATACGCAGCGTAGAGACTTGTGAACAATATTAGCGTAGTAAATACATTCAGAACAATAGGATCTTAAGAAAAGTGCAGACAATCTTGCTATTAGAACTTCACATTGTCATGGACTCACCGCGTAGACAGGCTGGGGCACGGCAGACGTAGGACAAGGCTTCCTGGCAGGAACTGAGCGACCACGCGTACTTGTAATATTGTTTCTCATCGATGCTGACGTACGTGCAGCTTTTGTCGTCCCCTTTTGGCTGACCTGCGCTCCAGTAGCCGTAAGAGTGGTCATGTTTGCCTACAACGTTAGTCAACTTTTAAATCACGTGTATAACTGTTAGTAATATGTCAAGATATACCTTTTACTTCAATTTGAAATATAATTATGTGCAAATGCGATAGAACAGTTTTGGAGAATGACACATTGTACTTTTATTGACTTATTGACGATAATGTTTATATAATGAAGAATGCCATAACCAATAGATATTGAGAAGTAAGAGTCGGCAAGAAAATACTACAACAGCTACTCCTTCAAACAAATAGTTACGTAATATATATTCTGAAGTGTGTCGTGGTTTTACGTTCTATGTTGTCATAATCAATTTCTACCAACATATATTATAAAACTACTGCACTAAGTAGCATAAGAGTTAAATGCATGCAACATGCTTATATTAGGCTTAAGTCATGTATTTTCACAAACTACACAATCTTTCCTAGTGGACTTTATAATAATAAATACGATATCACACTGCACTTGGAGCATACAGTGGGTGAAAGTAACTGAGACAGCATAACGTCACTATGGTTGTCATCATTAAACTTATTCGCGACTTGCAAATCAATTGCAACGAATAAAGTCCAAATAAGAGGTTACTTGATTTTGTTAAGGATATAAAAAACACTTTACCAAATTTATGATATCATAGTGAAGTTGCCACCGTTGCAAATATTAATTGGCAGATGAACAAAGATGGACATTGCAGGGAAATCGTATATAGGCCAGGTAGATATATTGAATATAATCACATTTTCTTCAAACGTATGACAGCACCACTCGCCATAATGCAATTTAAAAAGACTGTTTACCTTCTAAAATATTCTTACCTATCCAGTACTTCTTGATGCTTGTTGTGTTAGTCACAATTTTCCCTACGATATGGTTTTCATCAAACCCAATGAGTGTCACCAACTCTGCACCAAGCCTGATTGGAAACAGTACAGTCATGCTAAACTACATATTACACAAGCAGACAGTCAAATAGGAAATCGTCAAGGCAGATATGCAATAATAGTGCTAGGGAAGTCAAGATGATGGATACCAATAATGGCAAATTATACATGATAACAATTACAGAATCTGGAAAATGTACATACTGATTATGATTGTATATGATTGTATGTGATTGTCGTACATTGCACATTGCCATAGCTGGACTAACTATGAAAAACAGCACCAGGTGTCCCAGTAGTTCCACCTAGCACGGTTGCAATGACATCACTTCCTCCTTCTTTCTCTTGTATTCCAACTACACAATATCTACACAAAATATACATGGAAGACATTAACAGTACAAGCTTACTAACATTATATACATATTTACCAGCACAACTTCTGCAACATTCAATAACAAATGTGACAACTTACCCACTGCATTGACTGTACGCATCTTGCCACACTACTTTCTCCTGGAGAGCTTTGTAGCAGTCTGGACCGTTTAGAACCCATCCTACATGTTGTGAAATAAACACATTGGATTATTATTAATAGAACAGATATGCGTAACACATGTAGCACACGTGAAATAAATTATAAAATAAATAAATGTAAAATAAGAGGCATAAATAACTTAAATAAATGGTGTACGGGAAGATTTATTACAAAGAATTCAATGCGGAGTGAATCCAAACTGAGTTTTGCTGGAGACTGTAATTGGCGACCCACTCAACTCTCTGGCACCATAAACGTACATTTATACCAGCTGTGCATATATGTAAAATGCCGTATAATTAACATACGATGAACAGTGCCTCTCGCCAATCACAGAATAACCAACTAAATGCATGTACTCATACGAATAAAGTCTCTCGATGATGTTTCTTTTCATACTTTTAATAATAATAATAATAATGTGATTACAGTGTTTTCTTCCTCCTTGGTAGTGTGGTGTGTGCATGCAATTTACTAAATTGTGCATTGTGTTGGCGGTTTTAATAAACTACTTATATTCGTTTTTTTAACTAGCGTTGATCGCATCACAGTTCTGGCATATGCCAGAGTGGCGAAAGAACGGCAAAGATTATATATTGCAATATATGCCGACCCACATTGGTTTCTTACAAGCGTGATCCGGGAGACGAACACGAAGAAAACAAATGACACACCTGAAGGGCATTCAAAGTGAATATTCGTCTGGAAAACAAAGCATTGTTCTATTAGGCCACATCTTGCAAATTCACGTCACACAATAGCCAAAGACTCAGCGACTTACTGTCTTAATTGGGCTGCGCAGTTGTTTGCACCATAATGACACATGAAGGTGCAGTCACTATAAAGCATAGTCAACATAAATTTATAGGTATGTGTACATGCGTGATGCGT
The DNA here is from genome assembly GCA_963995525.1 of Escarpia spicata. Classification (NCBI taxonomy): domain Eukaryota; kingdom Metazoa; phylum Annelida; class Polychaeta; order Sabellida; family Siboglinidae; genus Escarpia; species Escarpia spicata. The sequence continues at coordinate 6,828,530 of OZ023210.1, forward strand.
ATGTGTGTATGTATGCGTACATGTATGTGTGTATGCGTGTATGTGTGCGTGTATGTAAACATGGTGGTACGCGCGTACGTGTGTACGCGTACACGCACGTATATATCTTCGTATGTGTGTAAGTGTGTAGCTTTTTTGTATTGTTGTGTGTATATCCGAACCTAAATATATTGTACACACCAACGCGGCCCAGCCGACGAGCAATTACATTATGCTATCTGTACTTGTTACTAAACATCAGTAATCCCTGGTAGTAATAACCACGTAAATCATAAAATGCATGCACAGATCATTTTAATACAACCAAGTCGAATGAATTGTGTCCAACATAACTTAGGCGCGTACTTCCTTGTTACAAGCAGCCATGCCATTTACATAAGACCGCCTTGTTTCTTCATGCGTGACGACGCTAAACTGCCTTACTGGAAATACAGGCATACACGTAAGCTGACCTTACCGCAGATTGTACGGTGCCGACAAAAAGAGCAACACTCAGGACGAATGACCACTTTCCTACATGTTCCTGCATCGTAAAAATCCACGCTTGATCAACTCCTCGCTTTAACGGGACGATGTAACTCCTACCAGCTACACGCAGAACGAATCATCCACAGACATGACGTTGTTGTTGATCGTTCTAAAATGTAGAGTAATAGCCTTCGATATATGTGCCAAAAAGTACAACAACCACTACGCCTAGACGCCTAGACGCCTCTACGACCAGTCAGCCGACAAGCTTCGTTCGCCCGAGACGAGAGACGACAGACCGGGAAGTGAGACTATGACCCGAGTGGGACCTCGACACGCTGACCTAAATGTCGTGTCTTTAAATACCCGTATTTCATTCAAGCGCACGAAGGGACCAAACAAAAATGTATTCATCAGGTTGAGAAGAAGTCTAAATGCCAGTGGGGAAAATTATATATACGAACATGGTTTGTACTTAATGTATGAATACTGTGATCAAGATAACGTCGTGGCAAGCTGCAACATATCAACAGGTCAAATGCACCATTATCATACCTAGTCGAGAAATGCCCTCTCTGGCACCGTAAACTTGACTGAATAAATGATATAGTCGATAATATTTTTTAACTACGTTTAATTATAATAATAATGTTAAAGTGTTTCCTTCTTAACTAGTATAGTGTGGTGTGTGCATTTAATTTTTACAAAATTATACAATGCATTGGCGTGCGCATGCGCGCGTGTGCACGTGTGCACGTGTGCGCGTGTGCACGTGTGTGTTTCTAACTTGCATTGATCGCATCAAAGTTTTGGTATTTTTGTAACTGGCAAAAGGACGGCTAAGGTTATATATTGCAAGATCGGTTGAAGCGCTGTGAGCTCTAATTTCAAAATGTTACTTACACCGCAGCGATGTGCCTATTTCTAGCAGCGGCAACGCCACTTATTACTGTAATTTACATTTCGAAACGTTGGTTTGCATGGTACAAAATAGTGTCTACACAAATAAAAAACTACATTTTAAAATAAATACAATGTTTAAAACAGGATGTTGTTCAACACTGGATTGACCTATTATGCGGTACTTATATATTGCACTTTCGTTGGAGCTCCACATGTGTATATATAATGTATATAGGGCTAATCAGCTAATATATATATAACGGACGTATTCAAAATTCTGGCTGAAAGCGAATTTGTCGGAAATAGCTCACAACCTCACAAGACACAACAGACCAAGGGCATCAGTTAGCAGCTTTGCAGTATTTTGTTTATTAAAAAACCGTCAACAGTGGCGCCATCTGTATATTCGCTAATCGCCATATTTTCCATATTTCTCCGACGGGCAAGGCACACATGTAACTCTAATAATTAGGCGTGTGTGTTTTGGAATGCATTGACAATTGATAGATTAAAAGCTACTTGTCCATGGCAGCGAATGACCATTGCAAGAGGCAGTTGAGCCCAGGGCTTGTAGCTTAGACACATTCAATGCACCAACATTATCGCATTAATACGTAGATTGTAGCCAGGTTCTTCTCGTGAAGCAATGCTCACCGTAGCAGCATGTTGGTAGATTTCTAGCATGACGCCTGGTTGTCCAGTACGCTTCGATGTGCAGATTATACTGGATAAATCACGTTCATTAGCGTTAGCAGGCAGGTGGTCTGGGAAGGGCACTCTGATTATAAACCGCACTAACTGCATAGGCGGATCCAGAGGGCCTGGGGATACGTGCCCCTAGACCTTTGGAATTTGCAGTGCCACCAGACCTTTTTGAATGGGCCACCGTTACCGTGCCCCCTAGAGCTATGGAATGTGCCTTACCTTACCTGACTTACGGCGACGCGACGGCAAAACATGTTCAATAGCAGCCCCCATTCGCCCCTCCCCCCGCCCGTTTTCCGATATAATGAATGATCCGACTGCACGCAGAGTCGTGCTGAAGGTTCGGCTCAGACCACCGAAAATGAATTTGCGTCGGCCGTCAGTGGAGGTTTTTGCCCCCCCCCCCCTAGACTACCCTCTCTGGATCTGCCCCTGAACAGGAGTGTCCGAACGGCCTTGCTGGGTGTCTATGGTCTCCCAATTTATACGACTACTCGAATATTTCTTGCCACCGGACCCGGTGTAACCGACGCTTCGTCTGACTGGGTTAGGGCAAACTGCGAATGTACCATGTGACCAGGCAGCGATCCAAGTGTAAATCCAGGGCAGGCAGTTTAAATGTGGGACTATCAGCGAAACATCTACGTCGACGTAGTAGACAAGATGTAACGACGGACACGGGTTGTGCCGTGCTGTCTTTGTGCATTCACAAATGCACGTGGCAGGGTGACGGAACGGTAGACGGAGGGGGGGGGGGGGGGGGGGCTGTAAGACACTGCTTGCATGTGGACACGGAAGAATCTACTTATAATCGAGCGTGTGTATTTATGAATGAATTTATGTATACATGTATGTGCGTGTATGTATGTATGTATTCATGTATGTATGTATGTATGTATGTATGTATGTATGTATGTATGTATGTATGTATGTATGTATGTACGTATGTATGTATTATACTGTATGTATGTATGTATGTGTATATTCGTGTATGCGTATATCCATGAGTGCGAGTATGTGTGTATGTGTGTATTTGTGTATGTATGTGCGTGTGTATGTATGTATGTATGTATGTATTCATGTATGTATGTATGTATGTACGTATGTATGTATTATACTGTATGTATGTATGTATGTGTATATTCGTGTATGCGTATATCCATGAGTGCGAGTATGTGTGTATTTGTGTATGTATGTGTCTGTGTATGTATGTATGAGCATGTATGTATGTATGTATGTATGTATCTGTATATGTGTGTGTATGTATGTATGTATGTATGTATGTATGTACGTACGTGTATGCGTATATCCATGAGTACGAGTATGTGTGTATGTGTGTATTTGTGTATGTATGTATCTGTGTATGTATATATGTATGTATGTGTATGTATGCTTCTGTATATGTGTACGCATGTGTGTATGTTTGTGTATATGTATTTATGTGTGTATGTGTATGTATGTATGTATATGTATGTATGTATGTATGTATGTGTGTATGTGTGAATGTGTGTATGTGTGTATGTGTGTATGTGTGTATGTGTGTATGTGTGTATGTGTATGTGTATATATATATATATATACATACACACATACACACATACATACATACACACATTCACACATACACACATACATACACACATACACACATACATACATATACATAAATACATACACATACACATACACACATAAATACATAGACACAAACATACACACATGCGTACACATATACAGATGCATACATATATATATATATATATATATATATATATATATGCATGTATGCATGTATGTATGTAGAAAAACCGTTCGGGATAACGGCCTATGCGTCATAGATTTGGAAACTGGGAGTAGACGGTGACACAATAATGCTGATATCTACCCTCATGCCAGTATAGCAATACGAATACTATTTGACAATTCTACACTACCACAACTAGGGCCTATCGATGGACGTGAACTTCACATTCTCTCCGACCTTCGTCATTTGGAACAAACAACGAGTATCTGCGAATGCGTTATTATGTTTATGTAACGATGATGTATGTTTTCTATCATTTGGTAAATATTGCTATCACGAGTGTCAACTACCAAGGTGACGGGCATTTTTGTTAGTTAATGTAACTTACTGCATGCGCTGCTGTAATGGGCGACATGGGAACGAGGCTTAATAGGAAACAAAAGGCAAATTAATAATAATATAATAAGATAACTTCTATTGCGCCTAAATCCTTAGAAACCAGGCTCAAAGGCGCATCAAAACAAAAGGATTGGTCAATCTCAAAATCCATAAGTAGTTTTCCAGTTGTCAACAGATCGGTCAAGGCGCTAGGGAGCTACGGTGGATAAACAAGGTTGTAAAGATACGTTTTTAAATGACGACGGAATTTTGTAATATTTTCAACTGATCTAACACTAAGAGGGAGCATATTCCAAAGAGTTGGTGCAGCAACAAAAAAAGCCCTAGTTCCAATCTTAGTGTTGACTTTAGGAACAAAAAGTAGGTCAGAACTAGATGATCGAAGCTGGATAGGTTTTCTTACAGGAGTAAGCAATGAATATAAATAAGATGGTTGCTTACTGGACAGTGCCTGGTATGTAATGGTACAGATCTTAAATAGTATACGATATCGTACAGGAAGCCAATGCAAAGACTTCAAAAGTGGTACAGAGCGAGACAAACGAGGAGATCTTGTAACTACTCTTGCTAGACAATTTTGAACACGCTGAAGTTTTGTGATATCCTTGCTAAATTATTGGTGTTATGCTCATGAATTAATACAAACTAACCATGTGCAACTACAATCAACATGTTACGTCAGTGTTGAACTCTGAATGCGATCTCGAAGTGGAAATTTCTACTAAAATGTCTGATATCATGGGCTTGGCCAATAAATGCCGAGCTGTGACGTCGATTATGACGAGCTAATTACAAAAGTTTAGTTTCTATTTGTACTTTTAGATGCACTGACCCTTTTGTTTTCCTTTTAAAGTTCATAATACTGTAAAGTAGCCCGCACACCAAAGAGACTCTCCCGGGACGCAGTCGACATGCAATCGTCTTGACCGCGTTTCGGTGTGCGAGGTCCTCGAGACGCCGCTATAATAGACCGTCTCGAGGCGCCTTGAGCACGTATCGAGGGAGTGACGTGTTTTCGATGCGACTAGATCGTGTCTCGAGCCAGCCCCAATGTGATGTGCCCGCGTACCTAGGAGACGGGAATACGTCTCGAGGAAAGACGGGACGATGTGCGCGATGTGAACAAGCGGCGAATGCAAAACTAACGTTTTTCTTGCTCATTTTGATAGAACACGGTGAAATAACCCGATCCCAGAAACGATGCTGTGTTTCCCTTAGGTTGCATATGTTACATTTACATATGCAGTGGGCGATATAGGTGGCCACAGGCCAGTGGCCACTTTGGCTGCCATTCTACGGCCACTGTGCAGTTCTACTGTATATTGCAGTTGTGAATATAGTCATGTGGTAGAGAAAACGAAACGCCGATAGTGGAATGACACTATACAATCTCATTTTGTTAGCAATTAATAGATTTTCCGTTGTAAACAATGTCACTTCGTGGGCTATAAAGAAACACATCGGATATACATGTGGAAGGGGTTAAACTATTTTAAGCAAAACACTTGAAAAGATGCAATTTTATGACACCAAAAACATGTTTTTTTTTATCTAAATATATATATATTATTTGTAAATCCACCATTTGCTGAACAAAGGAGAACACATTGTGGGGTGGGGGTGTCCCCTTCCCAGCCGTTATTGTTAAACTAAATTCTAAAAAATATGTAATTTTTTTGAAAATCTGTGTGTTTAGCCTAGTACTGCGTATTTACGTTATAAGCGCACATTATTATTCGCCCAAACCGAAACGTCGTGTGGATTGGGGTGAAAGGTGTGCCCCCTCTTCCACCCATGTTTTTTTAATGAAATGGTGCATTTTTGTGACACTTAGATTAGGATTTTCAGACAATTATTTAATGTAATTGTAAGTGAAAGTTGTTTTGCTCAAAAATGGGTGGGGTCTTAGAACGGTAGTCAAAGTAGCCACCTGCGTCGCCTATTTCATATATGTTCGCGCAACCTAATGGGAACGTAGCATCGTTTCTGGGACTGGGTTATTTCACCGTGTTTTCCAAAATGAGCAAAAAAAACTGCCATTTTAGTTTTGCATTCGCCGTATGTCCACATCATCACGCGCATCGACCCGTCTTGCCTCGAGACGCATTCCCGTCTCCCCGTCTACTTGGTACGCGGGCACATCACCGCGGGACTGACTGGAGACTCGTAGGAGATGCGTCGAGACGAGATGCTCGAGACGCGGTCAAGACGCATCGAAAACGCGCCTCGACCGCGTCTCGAGCGAGTCTCCTTGGTGTGCTTAACGGTTGACAATTGCTACCCGTGGTCTGTTGCTTCACATATGGATGTGTACGCCATTGGGTAATGATTAAGAAACATCTCGTGTGAGCATGTCTTATACATGGACCACAGACGGGAAGAATAACAACACGAAGAAGGAAGTCAAGGACATGGTAGCAAAGTAAAACAACTGCGTGTGGAGATGTCATTTGCAGAAGGGACGATTGAAGCCAGCAGAACAAAGGCGCTGCAGAATGTACAATTATGAATCTTGGTAATATCACAGAGGAGTGACGGACATATAAATTCGTCCCAATGGAAAGAAGGACAGAACCCATGGAAATATGGAGGCACACACTCGTAAGTTAGTTCATGAAGCTGCTACGGTCTACAGCAGGACTAATATAGCGTCGAAGGAATGTTTCAAGATATGTCATCAAACTTAATCTTGAGACGGTGTCACCTTATATTGCAGGTGAAGATTGAGAAGGCCTTTGACACGGTCACGAGAGGGATATATACGGTGTATGTGAACGCTAGAGGCGCAAATAGTATGTAGAGACAATGAGTGAGGAGGAAGAGTATTTGATAGGTCCGGGATTTGGAAACATGTATCTTTACTCTAGTGTTACTTAACACGACGATGGAGTTAATGAGCAGGAGGTTCCGTTCGAAAGACGCTCTCTTACGGATATGCACCGATACGACATGAATACAGCAGCTTGCAGAAAGAACATTGCGAATGAAATCAAGAAATAATTTCAAGCAAAACTAATATACAATTTTGTTATATCGGTGTATTTATTTAACTTTACATGTTCCTCTAAGTATAAAGTATGATCAGCAAGACGTACAGCGTCGAGTGCGAAACATTGGAACATGTGTGAACGTTTGTATCGACGTTAAACCAACCTACAAACTGATATAATTTGTGAATGCACCCCGATATATTAACAGCACCATATTACTACACGATACCTGTTAAATGTGTTTACCATATATTGTGTGTTCTCATTTCTAACACACTAAGTACAATTATAAAGTTATTACACGAAACTAAATTAATATACAATATATAAGTTATTATCATACAATACGACCTCTAACAATCGTCAATTCAAATAACCTCAGTCTTACTAATATAAGCGACCATCTTGAAATTCGAAGTTTACATTGTATGTGTGTGCGTGCGTGCGTGCGTGCTATCTGCGAGCGTTCGTTTGTGCGTGCGTACATGTGTATTCTAGTTGATACGTGCATGTTATACGTATTACTGCACAGGTAATTTTAATATATAAATATGTTAGGAAGAATTACACTATTATATTAAACAAATTCTGAAGAATGTTCAGTAATGAAACAGAACTACAATAACTATACGTGTTCCTTCTTGTCGATTTGGTATGTGACAACGTATCGTTAGCCATCTACTTCGTGTACTCGTTAATTGCTATTATTATGATAAATGTAATATGTTTGCGTTGCTGTTTCGGTTGTTATATTTGATTTGCACCTGGTGTATCCTTTCCCCACGGCATATGCTAAGCATGTATTGTGCTGTGTAAGAATCGTACCCATAATCACTCAACATATATATAATACATATGGCAGCAACATTGTCTCAAGCAATAACGACTTTCTAGGAGACAGAACCAAAATGTTTATCTTTCCTGCATTTCGCGATGAACTGTTACACCTCAAAGATCCTAGCGAGCCACGAGTGGTATTTGTGCTACACCACTCCTAGAAGTTATCCCTCGCAGTATATGGATCTGCAGTGAATAATTTGCAATTCATCCTAGTAGTCTTATTGGTCCAGTGATTTCACGAATTAGCTCAAATTCACAGAATAATTCAATGAAATGTTAAAGGCAGGCAATTAAAACTAAAAGTATAACTGCAAATTGCCCTTGAACATATATAACGTTAGCCATGAAAATAAAGCTGGTATGCTTTACGTATACGTCACACCGTCTTCTTTGTTGGTGACATCAACCACAGGTCATTTGAGCGACGCATACACTTTTTGTTCAACCGGTACACGAGATTTTGTGGCCAGTGCTACGTAATCAGTCGTTGGCAGATTCGTCTTTTCGTTTGGGGAAAAGACGGCATTTGAATGCGGTTGTGGCGAAAAGTCACCAAGCGAGGCGTACGCTTTGGGAACGACAGGAACAGCATATGTTGGAGAGAGAGATTGATATTCAGCGGCTGGTTGACTAATCATCTCATATTCCCCTGTCTGATTGGGAGAAACGACGGTGTTCGACCGATGCTGTGGGGATGAAACAGCCTTATCTCGCCTCTTACCGTCAGACGTAGGCACGACCATCCTGTAAACATGACACACGTCAACTTATACATATATACCAGATAGGTTTACCTAATGTATTAACTTACTTATCATATCAATAACAGCTGTATCGTGGTGTCAATAACGCCTTCTGCGATCACCGCTTTAATATATCTGTGCATTCTGAGAAGGTGTAATCTCTGCATAGAATTCCAATTCAACGCAGTTCAACTAAACACTATTCAGTTTGAGTTGCATTTTATATGTTAGATATATAATCCACATCTTACAGTGGAATGTATCAGTCCATTTATTTATTTAAAACGTGCTATATAAAGAACACAACATGTATCATACATTTTACACTGTGTTGTACCGTTGTGTGTGTTTGTATAATCCGTGATGTGGTTGCCATTGAACGTTATGATTTGCATGCAATGGATTTTGAATAAAACCAGTTTCATTATGTTAATACTTATAAATAAGCTATTCGTGAGTTGTAGTCTACTAACTTACCTGTTGTCTTGCTTAGAATGAGGCCGGACGGGAGCTGAAAACATAAACAAATAAAACATCATAAATAAGTATTAAACAGATCCCATTTCTTACCAGCATGATTGATATTTTTACTTATTTCACAGTCAGTTTACATTTTGTTCTCGTGACGTTTCGACTGCATTCAGCAGTCTTCTTCAGACGACTACCGTTAGATGGCGACACGGTAGTCCTTCAGCGCAGACGTAGTCACTCAGGTGTGTGCCCCTTCACGGCTGCGCCCTGGGTGGGTCTTCAACAGATGGGTCAAGGCGCTTTGTTTCTATGGACCATTGAGTTGTCAGCTATTCACGAAAGGGCGGCACAGTGTGGCGTTATGCTCAATTCACCGGGACGCAATCAAAAGGTCAGCGGGATCGAGTTTTGTTTACATTCAAAGTGTAGTAATGGTGATAATTACTGCCCTTTATTGGTTGTTCCCCGTGTAAGCTAGTCGTAATAATCTATCTAAAAACCTGTTCGCTCGGCAGGAATCTCCTCGTATACGGCCGAAGTTCGTCTGCTGGTTTGCTGCACCGATAGTGTGGCTTGTTTGTCCGCATTCACATGGAGCAGATCAGCTTGGCGATCTGGCGTGTCCTTCGTGTGTCTTCTGCAATGAGCGGAAGGTGAAACTGGGTGTAGACAGCATAGACGGTTGTATGCATCAGACTAGATATGTTTGATACAAGTATTCCACGAACTGATACTATCCGTGAATATGTAGCAGGAATAACAAAATAGTTTTACACAACCGAAAACTGAATACTGGATTCTCTGCATACTGAATGTGATTAGAATAGAAACGTAAAATTAAAAGGTAAATATATTTATATGTCATATAAATAATATATTATGGTGATTAACTTAGTGCATTTATAGATAACATAACTCGTGTGTTTTGACATGTGTACCTGTGTAAGGCTTCGTTGATATGAATATAAGTAGAAAATGAACGCATCGGAGGGGACCGAAAGAGCCAGGAGGATGGTGAAACTGCATGTCGCGGCAATGGCTTTGAGGGGCATGTTTCGAACGTCAACACCTATCCATCTGTCCCTCAACATGTTGCCGTATAGTTTTTCCCACTGGTCACAACTTCGTGTGTTCGTTCGGCACAACCTTCCGTCTAATAGACGAACAGAAGTTCCATCATCGAAGTCGGCGAAGTCAAAATAATTGTAGTCGAAGTCATTGAAATCGTCCATCCCTTTTGGTCTCATGTCCACCTCTGACCGACTGCCTCTAACCATTGAACCTAGTCCCTCAACACCAGTCTGATTGCCCATCTACCCGTTGGTTGCCCTGCTATGCACAACCTTTCTTCTACAAGTCTACCAAAGGCCACCCATCGGTTTCTTCAGTCACAGCCGTCCGTCTTACAGTTGAAGGCGAGGTCGACAATGTAACATTCGTAGATGTATTCGAAGGCGTCGTAAGACAAATTCCTAATGTTCAAACGATAGTGTTCCTCCTCCACATCTAGCTCAACTACTGGTCTGATGAATGATTACTATCTGCATTCTTGTATTCGATACCCGTGTCAATACACAACGATGGGAGTCGTGGCGTAGACGACATGTATGACAAGACAGTACCCCGGTCTAACCACTGTTGGTGCATGATGTCTCCTGGGGTGGCACGCATTGCTCATCACTCCGTCGAACCACCTATTCGGCCTATCTGACTAGCGAACGATGACTGCCACAATTGTCCGTAGGACGTCCACAAAACCACCCGCGCTAGTTATTTCGAAGATTATCTGGTTACCATAATTACCTTCATTCAACTGTATTGTTACGTTACAATTTTCATGCAGTCATAATACACTGAAACGTAGATCAACATAGGAACAGCAGTTTTTTAGAAATGATAGTTAATTAAAATATGACATTTCATGAGGAATTTGACCCATCAAGACAACGCTACATTTCCAGGTGTTTGATAATATACATTCCAATTCATACTGCCAATTAAATCATTGAAACAACTATTCCAAAATATTATTGTTATACAGCTGTTATAATGTTAACGAATTCAAGACTCAGAGAAAGACAGTACCTCGTGCAGTTACAGACACAAAGCACAATGACAAAGATGATGATGAGCAGCAAGAAGCCACCAATGCTGCCTCCAATGATGTATGGAGTCTTTGACTGTGGCTCTGCAAACAGTCACAACAGTTCCTAGTCTCGCACTAGACAAGAACTGTACTGACAAACTGTCACATGCATGCACGCACCTTATAGCAAAGTGCAAACATACGTATCATATGAAATATATTATTTATGGCTCCAAGATTCCATTAGACAGCAAGAAATAAATCTACTTTCAACAATTGCTCCAAAATAAGTCAATGTTTTTCTTTCTAATAGTCATCATAGCTGGAGATTCACCTACTGCAAATGTTAGCACGTAACACATGTATTGGTATGGATATCTTCGAAGCAATCATTATACTGATCTGTTGACATACATAATATGTTGACGTCTTGATGCATTAGACCGTATGGTATTGAACATCTGAAGAATAATATTGTCATATATATTTTCTAAGTGCTAGTTTTGGACTGGCTAACATGCATATTTTGTCTATGCATAAGGGAAATGCAAAACAAGTTGATGTGTTCAGCACAAGTACTCGGCACAACTATATTTCTAAAGGCTTCACAAACAGTTTACTCTCCCACATAATTACACCTTGTCAATAAGTAGAAATAAACTTTAAAATATAAAGTAACCTCACCTGATCTGATGTCACACCTGTCACCTTCATATTTGTCAGTGCAGAGACAAGTTGGACTCTCCATGTTGGTCTTACTACATGTGCCCCCGTTGAGACAGAAGTCTGGGTTATCACATATGTCTGAAAAACAGCATTGCCTGATTATGTGCTCCTGACTGTGTTTGTACACAAGGAACCAATCCTAACCATCTGTGATATATAGTTATTTATATAATTGTTTTTTTTTATTAATAAAAAAAAATAAAGTTTGACTTTTTTATTATCTGTAATAAAAAAATACTTTAATTGTGAGTTCTTGGATTAGCTACTGCTGCCACAGATGGCACATCAAAGAAGTTTGACTATTATTATAGTTTTGTACAAGGGAACATGTCCCTTCTGAGACCAGCTTTCCATGACATGGGGTGGAGATATTAACAAATGTAGCAATCAAATAACAAAGAAAAATCAACTTAATGTCAAGGCAAAAAAAGGAAGATAATACTGTTTTTGGAGAACCAGTAATTTGAGATGTGAAAGTGAACTAGGCCACCCATTTAATAATCACAATAAACATTTTAGCATAAGGCACAATATCTATACAATGGTTATACATTGATTACAACATGTTTTGTTAATTAAACTGCTTATAACTCTTGCAATTTTGTAAAGTGATACAACGACACATGTGGTGAACTTGAACAAACCTGGACAAAAAGTGGTCTTATTTATGTATAACAGTGTATAATATGGTCTTTATGAACATTGCAGTACACAGTCCCACAATGGTAATTAAGTTTAACTAACTGTGATACGTGTAATGTATACAAGATTGGTTTACTTTCTGGAAATACATCTGTCATAATTCTTCCATTGATATATAGTCAGACAGGTTTGTGATGTTTTGTCAATATATTTTAATGATTTGATGTAATTTTATTAGCATATCAACTAGTAAATATATTGATGACATTTCTTTTGTAGTCATTTGGGAATCAACCACATTTTGGTAAGAATAAACTATATCTTTGTTATGATACTCTTCTACAAACTGTTAAATGATATTTTTGCGGCATACGTATACATAAATGATTTACCAAAGTCAAGTGAAATATTTAAATACGTAATGTATGCGGATGATACAAATTTATTTACAACAATCCAATCTTTAAACATATGTCCAAAAGATGTCAAACAACATTTAAATACAGAATTAAACAAAGTAAATGAATGGCTGAAAATAAATAAACTGTCTTTAAATATAAAGAAATCCAAGTATATAATACACAAACTAGGAAACAAACAAGTTAAAAATGTCCTGCTTAAGACAGATGAAACCAGAATCGAAAGAGTCAAAAACTTTAATCGTCTTGGGTGACTTTGCAAGAAAACCTAAGCTGGGATATTCATATTAAACATATTTCAATCAAATGTTCTAAATTGATAGGTATATTAAACAAATTAAAACAATTTTTGCCAGTAAATATAAAATAGCTCATTAATGTTACCATACATCAATTATGGCCTAATGATATGGGGTTTTAAGTGTAACAGAATCTTCAAAGTACCAAAAAAACGATTAGAATAGTAAGTTTAGCTAAACATAATTTACATACTGAGCCGCTGTTTAAGAAAATAAACATTCTTAATGTAACAAATTTGTTGCATTTACAGGAACTGAAATTCTATTATAAATATGTGCCAATTTCGACCCACCCTCCTCCCAACTCTCCGTCCAAATGTAATGTATAGTTTGCTTGTACATCGTTAGTGGAAAGCGGTTGTATGGCCCGATGCTTTCCCCAATTTTATAGATGAATGTGAGCATAGGGTTTGCACCGGATGTGTTCACGGGGTTTTACTGCAAGGGACCGCATGCTTCTTTCCACTTTCGATTTAGGATCAACATATTGTATCTATCAGAGTGAAGTAGGGCGTATTGCCCCCACCTATGGGGTTATAGTTTTACCATTAGTATAGTCAGCGGCAGGTAGTCTGGTATTCAGTGTGGCAATTTGCAAAGGCACTTGTTAGTTAAATCAGTTGTACATGTTTTCCCCATTTGTTCTAGGAATATCGCTGCTGCTGCTGCGTTATATGTGGAAATGTGGGCTCTCTAGCAGCCTGATGTTCAGGAGACTAGCATGGGCTCAGTCACAGGCCTGGCATTGGGTTGTAGAGTCCACATTTCGTTCACTTAAACCGTCACAGTGTGCCAAAAAGGGCTTACACACTGGACCCCCCTAATAAACGTCATCCATTTGGCCTTTTCATATCTACATTGGTCTCTGTGTTGTTTCTTGCATAAATATGATTTCTACAACATTACAGAATCCAGTGCTCTTTGCCAAATTGTTATATATTTGGACATTCTGAATAATCAATAAATAATCATACTTTGTTTAAATTTTATTACCTCTGTTAATTTATGTACACAATGTACTGTTATTACTATGTCTGATGTAGTTGTAACTATCTGCTAGTTATCAAATTAAGATAACTTTTTATATTTTCTTTTTGAGATTTTGACACCAATTATTGGTGATATAATTCAAATACTTGTGTAACCATACTGCATTAGAAATTATGTAGTTGTGTTATCATTTTATCGAAAGTGTTTAAGTAAGCCAAATATACTTTGTTGAAAATTACTAAATGGGGTGTCTGCTACGAGAGCGACCAATAATGGTCTTAGTGGCAGTCTCCCTAACCCTTGTTTTTGTATATCTATAGCAACCCGATAGTTCATCGTCAGGATGTTGCTAATTGATTATATCCTACATTGATTGTTTCTACTTTTATGTTATATATTCTACTTAATAATACATGTATATATATATATGTGTGTACTACTTGTTATTTTAACACATATTCAGTATTTCATAATTGAGCTGTAGTAATTCTGGTTTTTGAAAATTTTACCGTTTTGTTTTTATATATGGGTCAAATAAACACTTCGGATTTAAATGTACAATGTCATGTTCTGACTTACGTCGGCAAACCGTCCCTCCAGGCTGCAGTTCATAAGCATCTCTGCAGCCACAAGTAAACTTCGTCCCATCTCCGACTGATGTACAGGTGCCACCGTTGGCCGTCGTTGCACAGTTGCTCTGTCCATTGCTACAAGCATCAGTGGCTGCGGACAACATAAGATGGAATGATGCTGCAATACATTGTATTTCTATGCAATGGTAAACATTTTATGCACATTGTCTAAGCACTGTGTGAGTTAGTCTAAATTAAATCCCTACTTTCTTTTGTGTTTATATTGTTCAACAGATAGATAAAACTATCTATAGCTGACTTTGCTATCTTAGTTTAATATATTGCTATTTAATGTAATCCTACGTGGGTAATATAGTGTGTGCTTCCAAATCTCAGCTATCTAAAGTTACTGATAACTAAAATTAACAAATACACTGTCTGATAATTTATACACTAGATTGAACTATGACATCGTGTTTCTCCAAACTGTCTTAAATTGTCTTTGCTGATATGTTAATTGAAATCCGCTTTTCTAAAACATTTACTAAGTTTAAATCATGTTTCATCTTAGAAGTAGTATAAAATGAATATAATCAAACAACTGAATAATAAAATATCCATGGATTGCAAGGATGCCATCACTATTACAGTGGATCAACCATATTTTAAGATATTGTAAAAGCAGCAAACTTGAAATAGATACTCCATCTGATACATCCAATGTCTGCTGTCCAACAGAGATATTTAACTGCCAACGTGACCTTCCGACACAATCTGACTGATGCAACACAACTCTTGGTTAGCACTGCACTATACACCACCGGCTTTATAATGTCATCAGATAAGTTCATTGTGAAATAAGATATACTTACAGATGCACTCTTTCGGGGATTTGGCCCCAGCACTGGCAGTTGTCATCTTGGCACCGCAATTCTTGCATTTCACCTGATACTTCTCATCCTGGTAGGTTCCCACTGGGCATGGCTTGCAGCTCGTGCCATCAAACATTTCACCGGCAGTACAGTTTCCTGCAGCAACAATCGCATGACAATTCTCCATCCAAGTCAGACCCAAACACATTAATATACTATGTATATCTCCACCATGTTAGCATCAAAGTATTATAGTCAATAATGTACATGTATTCTTGGGATTCCTACCAAGAAAAGAGTCAAATTAAAAACAACTACATAAAATCAGATTCACTGATATTAGTGTACTGTGCAAGCCAGTAGCACGTATATATATTAACACACTCCAGTGCTAAAGATGTAGTTTTGAAATATATTAATATCTAACATGTAAATATCTAACATGTTAATATTTTAATGGATGATACCTGAACCACGCGTCTAACTGCAACGAGAGGATATACTGCCACTGCATAACAACAAATGGCATGACTGTGGAACATATGTATTCATGCCACACACGACCACTTGCCATATCTCTCTACCATGACTAGATAACTGATAGGTTGCTATCTATAATCTGCTGTCGACCCCACTGGGAGTCAGCTAGGTTGCTACTGACACAAATGACTTGTACCAGTCTTAGGCTACATGCTTATTTGCTACGGACATTTATGTTTCCAAATCAATGTGCTGGTGGTCCAACTCAGACTCTACATTTAGCCCCTCTTTCAGCTGACCACATTTCCACTTGTCCACATCACCATTAACCACCTGTGGGCTGTGGCTGTTGTTGAGTAGTGGGAACATTGCTTTTTACAAAATCTCTTAATGATACGATGAACACGTTGGTTTCACATAATCAGGTTTTACCATAAAAAAGAAACTGATGTCAACAAAAAACCGACAGCAGTGGGTCTTTAAGATATGAACAGTTTCATATAGTTAATATCTCTGTTTACTGTCAATTAGATTACTATTTTATGCCTAGAAAGACATGTTGACATAATCAAACAAAAAGGCACTACCAACCTAGAGAGCAGTCTGACTCAGATGTTGATCCAATACCGGGTGTTGTCTTTTCGCTGGGACACTGTTGACAGGCAAAATGCTTAGCCTGGTCTTTGTAGAAGCCTTTTGGACAATTGTCACATATGCCTGTTGCCTCGTTCAGCTCAAAACCAGAGATACAGTCCCCTGTTTGAAATATACAGAACAAACTGTTTCTTGCATTATGGGCCACTCTCCAAAAAGTCTGAGAGTCCATTTTTAACGTTCCACGTTGTATTATTTCCTATTATTTCCTCATTTATGATCTCACATATAAGATATACACATCATTTGTTTCGTTTTGACGAGATCTTTCAGGATATGTATAATTTCATATAGAAACAAGCAAGCAAAGGGGCCTAATTCCTGTTAGTATAGCCTAAAACAGCCAAAATAGGCTTTCCATTTTTAAACATTTACTTAAAATAACTCCGAAAAAATACTAAATATTGGAAATTCAAAATTTTAAGTATCTGATGCCAAAGTAAACTATCTTATCGACGTAACGCACTATAATTCCATACGATACATAATTCTACCAAATTTTTTTCAATTGCAAGTTGACTGTTTTTTATGGTTGTGCCCGATACCAAGGTTCCTCACCAATGTGCCACTATATTCAATATTTTGATGTAGACATTATTTTATAACAGGTACTGTTATATTGCCTGTTAATTTGATCTTTGTGCAAATAAAAAACAGCCAAACTTTAAAAGGTTACGCCCGGTACCAAGCTAAAATGTGAATTGAGACAAAATAATGAACAAAATTATTTCAAAATGTATGGATACATAAATAATAATCAATACTACAGGGCAGAATTGTTTCCATTTAAATAGCACCTGATAAAAAAAGTGATGTCACTTACAATCGTGCAATAAACAAAACTAAAGCTTGGTACCGGGCGTAACCGTTTTTGTGAAATGCAGGTTTTATTTAAATGGAAACAAATCTGACCTGTAGTATTGATCATTAATTATTTATGTATCCATACATTTTAAAATAATTGTGTTTGTTATTTTTGTCTCAATCCACATTTTAGCTTGGTACTGGGCATAACCAGTTAAAGGTTGGCTGTTTTTTTTATTTGCACAAACATCAAATTTACAGACAATATAACAATAACTGTTATAATGTAATGTCTACATCAAAATATTGAATATATGTGTTTACTACTAATGTTAACTTTTTAAAATAAAACATTTCTAATAATGGCACATTGGTGAGGAAGCTTGGTATCGGGTGTAACCATAAAAAAGGCTAAATAGGAATTGAAAAAAATTGGTTAGAATTATAAGATAACTGGTAGTCTACTTTGGCATCAATTTAGAATTTCCAATATTGAGTATTTTTTCGGAGGTACATGAAGTAAATGTTTAAAAATGGAAAGCCTATTTTGGCTGTTTTAGGCTATTCTAACAGGAATTAGGCCCTTTTGCTTGCATTTTTTTATATGCAATTATACATATCCTGAAAGATCTCATAGAAATTATTCCAACGATGTGTATAACTTATGTGTGAGGTTACAAATGAGGAAATAATAGGAAATAATACATTGTGGAAAGTTAAAAACAAACTGTCAGAGATAGTGGCCCTTATATGTGCAATGAAAACCATGCAAATATTTCATTTTATAAAGCGGAATATATCAATGATCAGCAAAAGAATAATGTATACAAAACTTACACATTTATACATCGATGACAATAGATAATTTAATGAAGTATAAAACACGGGAATATACACAATATTAGCAACGACTGGTCGGGATTTATTCCGACTTGAAAGCATTGCATTTGTAACTTTTATCATATGATTGACATCCAGTCCAGTGTATGTTACACATTACACGTACGTTTGCAATCCGTGAGACTTGTGCTGTGAGTTGAGGGTGTTGTCTTTGCATCAGGGCACTTCTTACAATCGTTCTGCCACGGCTTGTCCTGGTATTCCCCCCGTGGGCAATCTGTGCAGCTCTGTTGCTTGTCGTCACTGAACTTGGTTCCTTCCCTGCAGTCAGCTGATCACACAAACATCATCTCATCTTTACAATGTGTTCATACAGATAGCATAGGTGAAGGAAGAGAGGATTAGAATGAATAAAAACATGTACAAAGAAAGTATTGTAACAATTTAAAAATAAATGTTAGAAATATGTGACAAAGGAGACAGACAGAGGAAATGTTGAAGATGATATTAATGAATGGCACTGGGAACAGAACCAAGCTGTACAAAAGTAGATGGAAAGAAAGAGAATGGAGGAGACTGGGACATGAGCAGACACAGAAAGGGCACTGGGAACAGAACCAATCTGAAGAGAAGTAGATGGAAAGAAAGAGAGTGGAAGAGACTGGGACACGAGCAGACACAGAAAGGGCACTGGGAACAGAACCAATCTGAAGGGAAGTAGATGGAAAGAAAGAGAGTGGAAGAGACTGGAACATGGGCAGACACAGAAAGGGCACTGGGAACAGAACCAATCTGAAGGGAAGTAGATGGAACGAAAGAGAGTGGAAGAGACTGGGACATGGGCAGACACAGAAAGTGCACTGGGAACAGAACAAATCTGAAGGGAAGTAGATGGAACGAAAGAGAGTGGAAGAGACTGGGACATGGGCAGACACAGAAACGGCACTGGGAACAGAACAAATCTGAAGGGAAGTAGATGGAAAGAAAGAGAGTGGAAGAGACTGGAACATGGGCAAACACAGAAAGGGCACTGGGAACAGAACCAATCTGAAGGGAAGTAGATGGAAAGAAAGAGAGTGGAAGAGACTGGAACATGAGCAGGCACAGAAAGGGCACTGGGAACAGAACCAATCTGAAGGGAAGTAGATGGAAAGAAAGAGAGTGGAAGAGACTGGGACATGGGCAGACACAGAAAGGGCACTGGGAACAGGACAAATCTGAAGAGAAGTAGATGGAAAGAAAGAGTGTGGAAGAGACTGGGACATGAGCAGACACAGAAAGGGCACTGGGAACAGAACCAATCTGAAGAGAAGTAGATGGAAAGAAAGAGAGTGGAAGAGACTGGGACATGAGCAGACACAGAAAGGGCACTGGGAACAGAACCAATCTGAGAGAAGTAGATGGAAAGAAAGAGAGTGGAAGAGACTGAGACATGAGCAGAAACAGAAAGGGCACTGGGAACAGAACCAATCTGAAGAGAAGTAGATGGAAAGAAAGAGAGTGGAAGAGACTGGGACATGAGCAGACACAGAAAGGGCACTGGGAACAGAACCAATCTGAAGAGAAGTAGATGGAAAGAAAGAGAGTGGAAGAGACTAGGACATGAGCAGACACAGAAAGGGCACTGGGAACAGAACCAATCTGAAGAGAAGTAGATGGAAAGAAAGAGAGTGGAAGAGACTGGGACATGGGCAGACACAGAAAGGGCACTGGGAACAGAACCAATCTGAAGAGAAGTAGATGGAAAGAAAGAGAGTGGAAGAGACTGGGACATGAGCAGACACAGAAAGGGCACTGGGAACAGAACCAATCTGAAGAGAAGTAGATGGAAAGAAAGAGAGTGGAAGAGACTGGGACATGAGCAGACACAGAAAGGGCACTGGGAACAGAACCAATCTGAAGAGAAGTAGATGGAAAGAAAGAGAGTGGAAGAGACTGGGACATGAGCAGACACAGAAAGGGCACTGGGAACAGAACCAATCTGAAGAGAAGTAGATGGAAAGAAAGAGAGTGGAAGAGACTGGGACATGAACAGGCACAGAAAGGGCACTGGGAACAGAACCAATCTGAAGAGTAGATGGAAAGAAAGAGAGTGGAAGAGACTGGGACATGAACAGGTACAGAAAGGGCACTGGGAACAGAACCAACCTGAAGAGAAGTAGATGGAAAGAAAGAGAGTGGAAGAGACTGGGACATGGGCAGACACAGAAAGGGCACTGGGAACAGAACCAATCTGAAGAGAAGTAGATGGAAAGAAAGAGAGTGGAAAAGACTGGGACATGAGCAGACACAGAAAGGGTTGATATGATGTAGTGGTGTAGCAAGTCGAGATCTACAAATAGCTTACACAAGACCATCTCACTAATCTTATGAATATCATTCTGATGATACGACAGAGGTGACATTATCACCATATAGTAACAAAGAGATGACACCTGCAGTTAACTCAACATGTCAGAATGTATCAGGTAGGATGCCAATTGGAAAGTGCTTGCTTAAAATGAGTTACAGTTTCATGCATGATATAATATCTCGTAAACGATAATCACAACTGGTTAATTTTTTAGTAAAGTGCTGGACAGCAAAGATGCTGAATGCAGACAATGTGAAGTTTGTGATACGCACCTATGGTACACTCATCCTTAGCGTGTGATCCTGGTCTCTCTGTTGTTGTATTCTCTGGACATTTCTGACATTGAGGTATTAGGTCAAAAGTCACTGCCCCGACTCGTATCCTGTAGGTACCCCGAGGACACGGCATACACAAGCCACTTGTGAAGTTGTAACCTTCTCCATTGGCACAGTTGGCTGCAGGACAGAAATATATTAGTTGAATAATGATGAACTTACAACAGAACACACGGTAGACTGACATGTATTTCTAAAGTTGATCATTGTAACGGGACCAGCAGCAACAAGTGATGCACAACACTAATGGTTTTAACGAGTTTGGTTTGAAAATATGATGAATAAACTGCATTATATTAATGACACAGCTAATGTGGAATTGTTTTTAATAAACCTAACAAAGAATACACAATGCTAACATTGCAAGAAATACATCAACAGGTATAAACAAATCCACTGATGTACATACAACTGCGTGCTATATAAAAATCTGCTTCCATCCATGGTAATTAGCACACATACAGGCATTTCAATTGTGGGTTTATACAATAAAAATGTAAAATAGAATTACAAATATTTTTATAAAAAAATGTCAGTTATTCATCAAAACTATTTCATTTCACAACATGATGTACTAGTTGCTAGAACACATAACAAAATAGACATATACAAATTCAAATTTCTATGTAACTTTTTGCAAAGCCACCTGGGCAGCATTTTTAAGAGTACATGTTTAATATGAATGCCATCATGCACATTAATTATATCATATCTTTGTTCTTGTATACATAACATCTTCCACCAGTTCCACCTTCAACCGCCCACCTATTTCTAGGACCAACCCCCCACTTGCTGCCACCCTCTCTCATTTGGCTGTGTCTAGCCCCTGTCTGTTCAGTTGGCATCCTCCAATCAGGAATGCACCATCTGGATCTAACTATCTGTCAAACTTTTATATACATATTGGTGAATGATAGTTACAGATCATTAATTCTTTGAGAATTTTAATCTCTTTGTAATGTACACAATTATTAGGTAATCCTGTTAATATGATTATTTCATATAATTCTATACCTTTATTTCATTAGAATTATGTTTTATTAATCACTAATGACCCTGACAATATATTGAAAAAATAACTCCGCATACGCGGAGTTTCTACTTTGGGCCCACCTCCACGATCCGTATCATGCATGTTCATGAATATTCGGGACTGTCCATCAGACTTCGATTAGCTACACCGAGTTAATAGATGCAAGAAATACGTCATCAACATGTATGTATATGGATTAGCCACCGCCATGCGAATGAGTCGTGACAAATAAAATAATAAAAATGAAACTTGGACCAGCTGCTGTTTATGTCCCAGATTCAGCAAAGAAAAGAAAGAAAATATATGGAATAAACGGAGAATGAACGTAGGGACAGATGGATTGATTTAATAAAAACTCCATGCATGAAGCCGCCGATGGCAATGCCGATGTCATATTGAATGATTGGCATTGTTTTTGTTGGAATATAAATCTATGGTACTATGATGTTTCTTTTTCACCAGGTACATCTGGCTATACATTTTGAAGTGAAGTTTTAATGAAACATTTAGATAACAGAAACTTACTGAAGCCGAGAAACATTCAATAATGAAACCATTTTATTTGCACCATAAATCCACCTGCTATTTCCATAAGCATTATCAATACATTATACATCACTAAAGTAATTTACGGTATTTTAGTTCGAAAAATGTACATCTATAAAGAGCATAACATTATTGTCGACAAAATATTAAAATATATTGCATCAGTGTAAAAACATGTATTATTTTGTACTGGGAGTGCAATAATTATTTGTTCTGCCCATCATTTAGAGAAAGATATGGAATTTGTTTCTGTCGAACTCCTGTTTCGATAACAAATGCATGACAGCCTCTTCAGACAAGTTATTAGAAATTACATGTTCAAGATATTTACAAGAGGTGGCAAAGTTTAACTTCTTTCCTCCTAACATCATTTCTTTAGACAGATTTGACATTCTAGATTCAAAGTACATGACCAGGGATTTACCCGCATTGTACTGAACGTCATGCTCACATCCATATGAGTAACACATGTCTAGTAGTGTTTGTAGTCCTTTAGCAGAAGGTGCAAACAGAAGTAGATCATCGGCGTATATAAGGTGATTAACAACCATGTTACCAAGACTACAACCGATTTGTTTTTGTGTGCAGTTGTATACTCAGATTATCCATATAGATGTTAAAAAGTAAAGGGGATAACTCCCCACCTTGCTTAACACCATTGCCTACCGAGAAGAAGTCCATGTAGGTATTTCCCCATCGTATGCAAACACATTGATTATTGAATTAATTGCCGAGTGCTCTTAAGATATATTTCAGTACATTTTGTTGTTCTAGTTTCGTTAAAAGTTTATATCGGTTGACACGATCAAACGCCTCTGATGCATCTAAAAACGCGACGTGCATAGCTGAACCATGTTCAGTGTAGAACCTTAATAATTCCTTAAATGCAAACACGCATAACTCTGTTCCATGTTTAGGCTTAAAGCCAAATTGATTAGGAGTGGCTTCCAAGTACATTTCCATTCTGTTAAAAAGAACAGTGTCTATTATCTTCGAAAATATGTTCGTATTGGCCTATAATTACCTTTGTTGTTTACTCATCTATTCTTGTCTTTAATAATTGGTACAATAACAGACTGTGAAATTTCTTTTGGTATATAACCATGCACCAGAATCGAAGACACAAGGATAGTTGAGAATCAGCGAACTTAATATGTTCTGCATTGATACCGTCCAGACCTGGTGACTTAATTTTTGAGAGTCCATTAATAATATCCATCAGTTCAACTGCACCAACAGTCATTCCCTTATTGCCAGTGGAACAATCATAACAAACTTTATCACATCGACTATCCTCCACATCATTAAATAAATGTTCATAATGATGCTTCCACATTGACCCGATGTTTACATCACCGTGTATATTATCAATGTTTGTTGGAAGTTTTACTTTACTGTTCGTACAGTGCTTAATTTCTTTCCAGAATTTGCGGTGGTCTTAGTTCAGTATAGTTCACTTAACATAAACTTGTTTCAAATTTTTTTGAAGAAGATGCTGTAGAACACAATCCAAACATGATGAGCATATTATGTTTTATTATATTTATTATGTACTCCTACTTTGCAACATAATGACAGGATGATGTGCATTTGGATGCACAAATTGATCGGTTGCACAAATCCATTTGAAACGTAGTGATGTACATATTCCCAGCAGAAGCCACACGGAACTAATGTGGCAGAACAAAGTCAGACATCTTCTTCATTACTGTGTCAGTTAACATATTGTCCTATTAATAGCACTGCTATGCATTTTGATACACAAAGCTGTCAGATGCACACATCCATTTGAAACTTGAAGTGAGGTACAACTTCCCAGCAGATGTCACACAGAACAGAATGGGGCAGAACAAAGTCAGACATCATCTTATGTCAGGTGACCCATTGTCCAATTAATGGCACCATTAAGTAGAGCTCTTCAATTTCCTCTTTCCATCAGCTCAGCTATTTCCAATGTTCCTGCAAATAAACAAAGTTGAATTTAGGAAACTGAGCCTAAATATGAGTTAACTAACTCAACATTGTGCAGATTAATTCAGTTTAGGCATTGGATTATGGGACTTATCACCAAGTGTACAGCTGGCTAAATGGAAAAGAAATACAAGAGAGCCTTGTTATGCTGATTCAGTCAGACTAAAATCCCAATCCATTACTTTGGCCAACCTTTAATTTGCTTCTACATAATTACCGGTATGCATTGGTCATATACAGTGCACTCCACATAACTAAAACTCACATAAGTGAATTTTCGCTAAGTTATGTCAATCTTTTCCTCGGTCTAGGTCAAAGGTCCCAATAAGGGGACCTTCTGATAACTTTCTAGTTATCAGAAATTCCACTTATCAGTATTGTCATGGGTCCCTGGAAGTTCGACCTTATCCAGAGTGCACTGTATATTTTCCTTTATTCTTGCTCTAATAATTCATATTGTGTATAATTATACATAAGGGCCATTCTCGTGAAGTGTACAGTAACGGTAAAGTAACATGTCAAAAATAAATGTTTAATTTGTTTTTAGCGAGTACTATTATTATGAAAAATGCTATTCACGCGAAGCAGCACAAGTTGATCTGATCTATTATTAGATATAAAAAATATATATTCATGGATAAAAACTTATGTATACTAGAGTGCAGATCTGCTGGTGTGCAAAATTCGTGCACCGCAAAATTCCGTGGCAACATGGTATTGTGTACTTTTTAACAAACCTAAATCATTTACATTGAATGATGACATGCCAGCCATGTTTACCAACAATCATAGCTGTAGCATTAAAAACAGTCTGTGAACGTATGAATTGCACATTTTTATGTTTCGGTTCAACTACCCGGTAAGTGCGGAAACGGGGATTTTTCAAAAACGGCTCAGTGGAATTTGGAAAGGCAAGACCTGTAGACATACATACCAAAATCCCAGAAAAATACATTCATGACCAGGTTAATCCTCTTGCTATGGTTGCATATACTGATATTTTAGTGTGCATTTTTGTTCACTGCATGTCAAATATTGGACAATGCAGGTTTACTAACTAGAAAGTTCATAGTTCGAGACCCTTGCCTAAGACTATGTTAGTTACCATAGTAGAGGCTCGACAGACTCAGTGACAGTCCCAGCGACAGCTGACACCGACTGCAGCCGTCCGCCAATGCCGGACGTTATAATTCTATTTAACCGAAACGTTACTCGGCCGACGGCATTGGGAAGCAGGATAAATAAACAATGCATACACTTCCTACACTTATAAAAATAGCTGTCAATATACATATGTCTACAAATAGCTTATTTACAATGCCATTGCTTGAATCAACTCACCTCGGAACCAGACATGTTAGCTGTGTGTTTGACGTCACCGGTCTTTGTGTGGGTCACTGTGCGACCATGAATATTCATTATACTCGGGCTGCAGAATTAATCATCCACGTGGCAACAAGCTCAAAATTATTCGCGTAAACACAACTGTTTATTGGCTTTTTGTGCAGATAACACCCAAATTATGCATAAACATGCAAGATATAAGTAGCAGAGAAAGTACGTATGGGAAATTAATACATTTTGATACCTCGAATGTATATTAGCTTACAAAGAATCCCTTTAAGGGTTATGATGGAAGTAAAATGTTGAAATGTTTAGTGGAGACTATATGGATGCCAGTGAAGATACACCTGGAAATAAAATATTCGAGTAGACCTTTTTGTGAAGATTGTATGTATTAGTTAATGTGTTATTAAAAATACTGTACAATTTTATCCTGATAGTCCAGTATTTAGGCCAATTTCCAGTGGTTGTAGAAACCTTGCAGGAGAGTTGGTGAGCTGCAATTTGGAAGGATGCACAGTTAACTTAAAGGATGTTTAAGAAAATGTGCACACATTTTCTATTCTCATTTTGCCCCTATCACCCTCCCCCAGAATGGAAAGAAGAAAGAGATGAACATGATAAAACTTTATTTGTTCACAAGGTACATATACATAGCATGTATTTTGACTTAAAAACAGTAGCAATTAATGACATAATACTAATTGAATAGGAGTGAAGTAATAGCTGCAACATGCATAGTAAAACATCTTAATAATATTCCTTATAATTTTGCCTAAATATGCTTTAAATTATTTGAGTACACCTAAGTTATTTTATATAAGTTATATTATATAGTTTTGGAAAAAATAGGCAAAAAATGAAAATATTTGGGGGCCCTAAGAATGATTAAATCAAATACAGATTTCTCATGCATAGTGGCAGTACACTAAGATACGTCTCTGCAAATTAAATTAGAGAAAACGTTGCTGAACGGTTTCTGTGATATAGCAGAGAGTGATGGCATTTGTCCGTTGGACCTTCAGCCCAATGGACTAAAAAGAATCTGGACATCTCTTGTAGAGAGAATGGTTCTTCTTCTTTCTTTGATGCTATCATTAAGTCAAACTGAAAACGGCAGCGCTATGTTCAGTATACTCCCATTCAGTTTGGCCTAGAAAACACACTGAGTAGGATGCAATACTATAGTCGCAATTCAACATTTATGTGATTATCTCCACACTGTGCAATGAATTCCACTGTTAAAACCTGACTTCATCAGAGTGTTGGACACCTCTGCTGCAAGAGATACTCATGATACATGTATTGCAAGACATACTCACTGACACAGTCGGATTCAAGCGCATGTCCTTCTCCGTCAGTTATCTTGTCATTGGGACATTGCAGGCACTTTGTCTGCCACTTCTCTGGCTGGTAATAACTCTGTTCGCATTTGAAGCACTCGTTCTTTGCTTCATCTAAGTATTCTCCAGGTGTGCAGTTGGCTGAAATACACATGGTTGTACAACTGTGATTGTTATCATAAACACCACCATATTGCTGTATTGGAACTGAAGCTGATGGTGGGGAAACTGCAGAAATAATTAATGATAATGACAAAACATCATGGTCATGATAAAGACACATATGTGAAGCTGTAGTTGCACAGTCGGCCTAGTGCAAACATTAATCACAAATGTTTAGAGAAATACAACTGAAAATAACAGAAAGGATTTAACTGTGCACACATTTCATTGAACAGGAACATGTCGGCATTACTATGGTACCCAGGGGCAGTATCATGAAACACACTACAGTGTACCTGGTCTGATCTATTCACATCACATAACAATGACAAATTGCTAAATCATCTAATTATCTGCTACAGCTGAAGCAGGGCACAATAAAGACACAAATAATAATCACAAACGTTTTCAGAAATACAACTGAAAATAACAGAAGTGATTTAACGGTGAATACATTTAATTGGCTGCTATGTTTTCACCAATATGTGACTCACCACAGTGAACCTGGTGTTAAGTCACATGGGTTTATTTTGGACATGAGCCAAATATAGCTGTCTAGATCACGTAACATCAATTTTGTGATTTTGACAGAAATGAATATACCTCATCTTACAATACAGTTTATTTTCCTCGACAAGCAATCAAAAACTAATAAAATACCTGCATTTATGAACCCGTAGATTAAAACACAACATACAATATGAGTTAAAGGGAGTCAGTCTGTTTCTCTACCTGGAATTAGTGGGCGTAATAATTTGCAACAGTAAGTCTGCTGTGTTGAACGTGGGAAAATGGGACATCGTTGAACATCAAAGGGTATTGCAGTTAAAATCAGCCCGGCTTGGCCGTATTGCCAATAAAGCTTGTTCTGAAACTGGATGTTTTGTTTAATATTTCAACATGCTCTGGAGTCGTACCTTCCAAATTGTGAATGTTGTTATTGTCTTACTAAACATAACTTGGCATGCAGTACACCTTCAACATAGCTAATATAGTCTAATATAGATGATTATGTTAATTAATCAATGAATAAATAAGGAGCAGACTGCCTCCGTTTAAAATTACATAGTTTCTCAAAATGTTGCTTTTTTAAAGTTTGCTTCAATTTTTTAATTAAATAAAAAACTATTGAAGACATGTTATTTCGACAACAAGGTATAATGTTAAAGCTCATTATGTGTGAAATCTAACAGATACAAATTAAATTTCACAATTTTATGACTTAAGCCCCTTTGCTGTGTCAGGTGATGTACCTGGTATATGTTGTGTATGAATATGTCAACATTATTGTGGTACTCCGGGTCAGTGTCATGAAACTACATGGTCTGGTTTATTCACATCAATATGTTAGCATTACTGTGGTATCCCGGGTCAGTGTCATGAAACTACCTGGTCTGTTTTATTCACATCAATATGTCAGCATTACTGTGGTACCCCAGGTCAGTGTCATGAAACTACCTGGTCTGTTTTCTTCATATCAATAATGGCAATGCTAAATCACCTAATGGTCCGCTATTGTTGAGTTACTGCTGTCGACAGCCTACAGCTATGAGGGGTCTGGTGCAACATGCAGCATGTTTCTTAGGTTACGACTAATACATTATTGTGCACAGAAGAATATTAGGACATACAAGTGGACACTACATTGGTGACAGTGACAAACATTCAAACACATACCAGTGATGCAGTCGCTAGAAAGTATCGATCCAGTTCCACTGGTGATCATTCCATTCTCACAAAGTGTGCATTTGTCCGCGCCTTTCTTATCCTTGTAATACCCCCTTTGGCACTCCGCACATTTTCCAACTATTCCCTCATGACTAGGATCACAATCAGCTGATATCTGTTAACAGTACGCGTAGCATTCAGGGACAAGACCACGTTATGCAATACTTATGCAATGGCGTAATTGGCGACATCAGACATTCATTTATCCTGGAACGAAGTTAAATTCAAACTACTGAAATGGTGATAACGCCTGCCGTTGTTCCATGGTAGGTGTATGCAAGTTTAGGATAGTTTGGGGCATCGCGGCCCACTAGGAAAACGGTCACAGTACACACAATGAATCAATGCTAACATGTCTTTGATGTTTTCATATATGATCGAAGTGTTACCCATTGAGAAGCTATTGTTAATAAATAGACAAACCAGACAAGTTATGTGAAAAATAACACGAATACCCGAAAAACCGTCTTGCCCCACACCATGAGACAAAACGCCCCAACCTGGAGCAATGCGGTCCGTGGTATTCCATTTATGTTTTTTACTTCTATGAATGAACCATTGTTTGAACAAATAGTAATATGTTAACCTATTCTAATTGTTATAATATATTTTGCAACGTCTTTATGTGATATATATGTTTTATTTTATTACTCATATTTTAGTACCTGTATTAACCATTACATAAGTATATAAGTATTAGTATTTTAGAAACACTGTTAATACCATTGAACAGAGTTGTATTTTGGAAATGAGTGTCTAAATAAAGTTATTATTATAATTATTATATATTTTTTTATTTCGTAACAAGTAATGGGTTTCTTAATGTGTTATCATAGCACCTTTTACCAATGCAACGTTAACATGTTGCTGTATGTTTTACACATCATACAGCACGTGTTGTAAACTTGGTACGTTATCTCCATGTATATTTATGGGACGACGGTAGAGGTTGTCTTACACCACATACACAACGCCTGTTTTAACACGATATATGCAAAACACTATCTCCTTTTACCCAGGTTGTCTGAAGTGTAGGTTGAATTATGATATTATAATGTTACCAATTAAGTTCGTGATTTGCACCGGTAAGTAACAAGGTTCACCAATTTGACTATTGACCAAATATTATAGCAAACTGCATAACATATTTCAAAAAACACATTCAGTTAATTATATCTGACTCATGTTGCTGGGCTTTCTGGATAGTTATATGTGATGTGTTAGCATTATTTTACACACGATTTTGGGACATTCAGATTTTTTATTTTGCCCATGCGATGAAGGACCGTCTTACCCCAAGGGCCGCCCTGCCCCTCTCTACCCTACTATGTAATGCTGTATGAATAATGCTTATTGGAATGTGTGCGTTTGACACTTAGCTGCGTAAGTTATGCTGAGAATCAAATAATAAATAGTAGTACTAATACTGCAGATAACTGTAGGTAAATGCAAGTAGAGATACATTTCAATATTATTTAAATAGTATGGCCGTATTTCGTTAAAAGGATTGAATAATGAACCGCATACCACACATAGACGCACACTTCCTTGTTACTGCAGCCATATTT
This sequence comes from Escarpia spicata, assembly GCA_963995525.1. Classification (NCBI taxonomy): domain Eukaryota; kingdom Metazoa; phylum Annelida; class Polychaeta; order Sabellida; family Siboglinidae; genus Escarpia; species Escarpia spicata. The sequence goes on from OZ023210.1 coordinate 6,859,560, forward strand.
ATACACAAGACCTGCATGCTCGGCCATGCGTGACGACGTTAAGCGACCTTACAGGGAACACCAACTGACGCGTAAATTCTACCTACCACAGATTGTATCCTGCCGACAAGCAGAGAGACACTCAGAACGAACATCAAACATCCGTCGCTTCCATGCATCTTGTTCAAATCTCTGCCACACTGATCACCTCGTCTCGGTTGGAAGACGGAACACTGAACCTGTACGAGTGAAACGAACCAGTCACAAGCGGTGTGTCGCTGTCGATTGCCCCAGGCATATCGCGTAATTATACAGTGAATGTAACGTGTATAGCGCATGGGCTGTACAGTGTACACGCATTTCAAATGGTACTCCCGATAACTGTGCATCGGATAATGAGAAACTGGTTTAACCAAGCAAGACTTGTTATCAAATTGAAGTAAAAACGATAAGTCATCGAAGGATTGACGCTAATTTATGGTTATGTTGCATAGGCGTCGGAGCGTGGTGAATGTTGGAGTGAGACTGCGGCTCACTAAGACGTATGTATGTGTTACTTGCTAAATGGTAATGTTGAGTGTGTGTGTGTGTTTGTGTGTGTGTTTGTGTGTGTGTGTGTGTGTGTGTGTGTGTGTGTGTGTGTGTGTGTGTGTGTGTGTGTGTGTGTGTGTGTGTGTGTGTGTGTGTGTGTGTGTGTGTGTGTGTGTGTGTGTGTGTGTGTGTGTGTGTGTGTGTGTGTGTGTGTGTGTGTGCGCGCGTGTGTGTTTGTTCTTTGTGTGCGCGTGAGCGCGTATGTTCGTATGTGAGTGTGTGCGTGTGTGTGTGCGTGTGTGTTTGTGGTTTGTGTGTACGTATGTGCGTGCGTGTGTGTCCGTCTGCGGGTGCATGCGTGCGCGCGTGTGTGTGCGTGTGTGTATGTGTGCGTTTGTGTGTGTTTGTGTGTGTGTGTGCGTGCGTGCGTGCGTGCGTGCGTGCGTGCGTGCGTGCGTGCGTGCGTGCGTGCGTGCGTGCGTGCGTGCGTGTGTGTGTGTGTGTTACCCCCCACATCGTGATAGTACAATTTTACACTTCCCACCGAGATGCACACAAATTGTGTCAGGGTAACTAACCAATTTAATTTTGTGATATGTCACCATGCAAGAACAATATGTTTCAGTTCACTGGAAGCATTCGAAGCAACCATTAACTCAGGTTGTATTTACATAAGACAAACAATAAAATAAAGCTGAACTGCTAACGATAACGTCAAGGTCGCAGATTCAAAACCCATAATAGTCCACTTGTTTCCGAACACTTAATTTGGTATCTTTCATTTTTCTGTGCATCTATTAGAAACGTAATTACATTAGAAATTATAACACCGCGTTCTCACAGCCGAGCGAGAGTCGTCCAGTGATTACCTCAGAACGTCGATGTCCGATATTAGACGAAATTACTTTCGTTTGGGGAGTGGGGTCTGAAGCAGTTTCGTCTGGTGTCGGACATCGATATTTATTCTTCGGATAGATATTGTTAATATCCCGATGTCATCATATCGTTTACAGACTTTCGTCTCAGTGGGGTGGGTGTTGCTGTGGCAAGATGAAAATAATTTCGCTTGATATCGAACATCGACGTTCTGAGATGATCCCTAAGCGATAATGTAACAAGAAACAAATCCACATGGGTTACATCTTGATAGCTTCCAATAGCAGCTAAACATAAGACTCCTCACAATCTATAAGTATTAATAATATGTTTTATCATAAATTATTATTGTTGTTTTCCCCAACAATTACAATGAGTAAGTTTTAACTTTTTTACCCAAGCGCATCCGTACAACTGTGGAAATGTACCTCGACTCTCGGGGTATCCACAAAAACTTGAAGAATAAGAAGATGACGACGAAAAAGAAGAAGTAGAAGAAAAAGAAGAAGAAGAAGCCTGTGTGTGTATATAGTCTAACAATATAATAAAACCATTAGGGTGACGCTACCAACTGTGTATGAACTATATGAAACATATGTGACTAAGAAGACAGCAGAAATTATAAAAGACACATCCGACCCACTGCACGGGTTCTGTTCTGTTGCTCAATCTGGCTGTAGATACCTATCGGAAAGGGCACGAACCAGCCGGTATCGAAACACCTTCCTGCCAACCTCCATCCGGCTGCTGAATGCGAGGTCTAGGAGAGGGAAGTGAACGGGGATGGTGGAGGGATTACAATGATTACAATGGTGGAAACTTGGGTTCAGGCAGTTCGCGGTATCCGGTCAGTCAGTAAAACCGTTGGGTGACGCCACCAAGTATGGATGAACTCTATGAAGCATCGGAGACTAAGACTGTGACTAACATTGTTGTGTGCTCTGTGATGGCAAACTTATGTTATGATTTAGTAACACTGTGATAGTTATGTCATGATTGACCAATATGTACATCACTAAACTTAATCAGCTTTAAATGTACTAGTATATTTGTGTTAAAGGGTGAATTTTTACCACATGAATTTCCATTTGTGGACAAATAAAGGTTATTTTATTGTATTGTATTGTACAACAACCCGTTGGTTGTTACGATGCCTAGAATAGCATACTAACAGACATATTTACATGCAAACAAACCTGTTTTATGGAATGTTTGCAATGATATATAATATATAAATGTAATAATAATAATATACATTATTTTGTAATACATTAATATTACTATTATTTTGAACATATCTTGTATTACTATCACCCCATGCCATTATATACTCGATGATGTTTATTTTCATACTTTTAATAATAATTATAATAATAATACTACTAATAATAATAATGTTATTACAGTGTTTTCTTCTTCCTCGGTAGTGTGGTGTGTGCATGCAATTTACTAAATTGCGCATTGTGTTGGCGGTTTTAATAAACTACTTATATTCGAGTTTTTTTTAACTAGCGTTGATCTCATCACAGTTCTGGCATATGCCAAAATGGCGAAAGAACGGCAAAGATTGTATATTGCAATATATACCGACCCACATTGGTTTCTTATAAGCGTGATCCGGAAGACGAACACGAAGAAAACAAATGGCACACCTGAAGGGCATTCAAAGTGAATATTCGTCTGGAAAACAAAGAATTGTTCTATTAGGTCACATATTGCAACTTCATATCACACAATAGCCAACGAGTTACTGTCCTTATTGGGCTGCGCAGTTATTTGCACCATAATGACAAGTGAATGTGCAGTCACTATAAAACATAGTCAACACAAATCTATAGGTATGTGTACATGCGTGATGCGTATGTGTGTATGTATGCGTGCATGTATGTGTGTATGCGTGTGTGTATGCGTATATATAACATGGTTGTACGCACGTATGTGTGTACGTGTGCACGCACGTATATACATTCGTATATGTGTAAGTATGCATCTTTGTATTTTTGTGTGTATATCCGAACCTAAATATATTGTACACACCAACGCGGCCCAGCCGATGAGCAATTACATTATGCTATCTGTACTTGTTACAAAACATTAGTAATCCCTGCTAGTAATAACCACGTAAATAGTAAAATGCATGCACAGATCACTTTAATACAACATTCGAACTGCTATTGTTGTCAACCAAATCGAATGAACCGTGTCCAACATAACTTAGGCGCGTACTTCCTTGTTACAAGCAGCCATGCCATATATATAAGTTGGAGCCCCACATGTGTAGATGTATATATAGCTAATCAGCTAATATACATATAACAGACGTATTCCAAATTCTGGATGTAAGCGAATTTGTCTGAAATAGCTCACAACCTCACAAGACACAACAAACCAAGGGCATCAGTTAGCAGCATCGCAGTATTTTGTTTATTAAAAAAACCGTCAACAGTGGCGCCATCTGTATATTCGCTAATCGCAATAGTTTCCATACTTCTCCGACGGGCAAGGCACATATGTAACTCCATTCGTATAGATAACTCGAAATAAATACTCTTGTGTGTTTTTGGAATGCATTGGCAATTGGTATACTAAAAGCTACTTGTCCATGGGAGCGAATGACCATTGCAAGAGGCAGTTGAGCCCAGGGCTTGTAGATTAGACACATTCAATGCACCAAAATTAACGCAGTAGTATGTAGATTGTAGCCAGGTTCTTCTCGTGAAGCAATGCTCATCGTAGCAGCATGTTGGTAGATTTCTAGCATGACGCCTGGTTGTCCAGTACGCTTCGATGTGCAGATTATACTGGATAAATCACGTTCATTAGCGTTAGCAGGCAGGTGGTCTGGGAAGGGCACTCTGATTATAAACTGCACTAACAGCATAGGCGGATCCAGAGGGCCTGGGGGTACGTGCCCCTAGACCTTTCGAATTTGCAGTGCCACCAGAACTTTTTGAATGGGCCCCCGTTACCGTGTCCTCTATAGTTAAGGAATGTGCCTTACTTTACCTGACGTTACAGCGACGCGGTAGCAAAAAATGTTCAGCATCAGCCCCCCCCCCCTTCGCCCCCCGCCCGTTTTCCGATGTAATGAATGATCCGACTGCACGCGGAGTCGTGCTGAAGGTTCGGCTCGGACCACCGAATATGAATTTGCGTCGGCCGCCAGTGGAGGTTTTTGGCCCCATCCCCCCTAGACTACGCTCTCATGATCCGCTCCTGAACAGGAGTGGTCGAACGGCCTTGCTGGGTGTCTATGGTCTCCCAAATTATACGACTACTCGAATATTTCTTGCCACCGAACCCGGTGTAACTGACGCGTCGTCTGACTGGGTTAGGGCAAACTACGAATGTACGATGTGACCAGGCAGCGATCCAAGTGTAAATAATTGGCAGGCAGTTTAACTATGGGACTATCAGCGAAACATCTACGTCGACCTAGTAGACAAGATGTAACGACGGACTCGAGTTGTGCAGTGCTGTCTTTGTGCATTCACAAATGCACGTGGCAGGATGACAGAACGGTAGACGGTGGACACGGAAGAATCTATTTATAATCGAGCTTGTGTATTTATGAATGAATTTATGTATACATGTATGTGCGTGTGTACGTATGTATCATACTGTATGTATGTATGTGCGTGCGTGTGTGTGTGTGTGTGTGTGTATGTGTGTGTGTTTGTGTATGTATGTATGTATGTATGTATGTATGTATGTATGTATGTATGTATGTATGTATGTATGTGTATATTCGTGTATGCATATATCCATGAGAGTGAGTATGTGTGTATTTGTGTGTGTATGTGCCTGTGTATGTATATCTGTGTATGTATGTATGTATGTATGTATGTATGTATGTATGTGTATGTATGTATGTATATATGTATGTATGTATGTATTATGTATGTGTATATTCATGTATGCATGTATCCATGAGAGTGAGTATGTGTGTATGTGTGTATGTGTGTATTTGTGTGTGTATGTGTCTGTGTATGTATGTATGTGTATGTATGTATGTATATGTGTATGTTTGTGTCTATGTATATATGTGTGTATGTTTGTATGTGTGTATGTGTGTATGTGTGTATGTGTGTATGTGTGTGTGTGTGTGTGTGTGTGTGTGTGTGTGTGTGTGTGTGTGTGTGTGTGTGTGTGTGTGTGTGTGTGTGTGTGTGTGTGTGTGTGTGTGTGTGTGTGTGTGTGTGTGTGTGTGTGTATGTATTTATGTGTGTATGTGTGTATGTATATATGTATATATATGAATGTATGCATGTATGTATGTAGAAAACCCGTTCGGGATAACGGCCTATGAGTCATAGATTTGGAAACAGGGAGTAGACGCCGACACAATAATGCTGATGTCTACCCTCATGCCAGTATAGCTATGCGAATACTATTTGACAATTCTACACTATCACAACTAGGGCCTGTTGATGGACATGAACTTTACATTCTCTCCGACCTTCGTCATTTGGAACAAACAACGAGTATCTGCGAATGCGTTATGGTGTTTATGTAACGATGATGAATGTTTTCTATCATTTGGTAAATATTGCTATCACGAGTGTCAACTACCAAGGCATCCCGTCAAGTGACGGGCATTTTTGTTAGTTTATGTAACTTACTACATGCGCTGCTGTAATGGGCGACATGTGAAGGAGGTTAATAGGAAAGAAAAGGCAAATTATTGGTGTTATGCACATGAATTAATACAAACTAACCATGTGCAACTACAATCAACATTTTACGTCAGTGGTGAACTCTGAATGGGATCTCGAAGTGGAAATTTCTACTAAAATGTATGTTATCATGGAGACTGACATCTTACTAATGGCGGAAGGCTTGGCCAATAAATGCCGAGCTGTGACGTCGATTATAACGCGATAATTGCAAAAGTTTAGTTTCTATTTGTACTTTTAGATGCATTGACCCTTTTGTTTTCCTTAAAGTTCATAATACTGTAAAGTAGCCCGCACACCAAAGAAACTCTCTCGGGACACAGTCGACACTCAATCGTCTTGACCGCATTTTGATGTGCGGGGTCCTCGAGACGCCGCTATAGACTGTCTCGAGGCGCCTTGAGCACGTCTCGAGGGAGTGACGTGTTTTCGATGCGACTAGACTGTGTCTCGAGCCAGTCCCAATGCGATGTGCCCGCGTACCAAGGAGGAATACGTGTGTGTGTGTGTATGTATTTATGTGTGTATGTGTGTATGTATATATGTATATATGTATATATATGAATGTATGCATGTATGTATGTATGTAGAAAACCCGTTCGGGATAACGGCCTATGAGTCATAGATTTGGAAACAGGGAGTAGACGCTGACACAATAATGCTGATGTCTACCCTCATGCCAGTATAGCTATGCGAATACTATTTGACAATTCTACACTATCACAACTAGGGCCTGTTGATGGACATGAACTTCACATTCTCTCCGACCTTCGTCATTTGGAACAAACAACGAGTATCTGCGAATGCGTTATGGTGTTTATGTAACGATGATGAATGTTTTCTATCATTTGGTAAATATTGCTATCCCGAGTGTCAACTACCAAGGCATCCCGTCAAGTGACGGGCATTTTTGTTAGTTTATGTAACTTACTACATGCGCTGCTGTAATGGGCGACATGTGAAGGAGGCTTAATAGGAAAGAAAAGGCAAATTATTGGTGTTATGCACATGAATTAATACAAACTAACCATGTGCAACTACAATCAACATTTTACGTCAGTGGTGAACTCTGAATGGGATCTCGAAGTGGAAATTTCTACTAAAATGTATGTTATCATGGAGACTGACATCTTACTAATGACGGGAAGCTTGGCCAATAAATGCCGAGGTATATTATAACGCGATAATTGCAAAAATTTAGTTTCTATTTGTACTTTTAGATGCATTGACCCTTTTGTTTTCCTTAAAGTTCATAATACTGTAAAGTAGCCCGCACACCAAAGAAACTCTCTCGGGACACAGTCGACACTCAATCGTCTTGACCGCATTTTGATGTGCGGGGTCCTCGAGACGCCTTGAGCACGTCTCGAAGGAGTGACGTGTTTTCGATGCGACTAGACTGTGTCTCGAGCCAGTCCCAATGCGATGTGCCCGCGTACCAAGGAGGAATACTTCTCGACGCAAGACGGGACAATGCGCGCGATGTGGACACGCGGCGAATGCAAAACTAACGTTTCTCTTGCTCATTTTGTAAGAACACGGTAAAATAACCCAATCCCAGAAACGATGCTGTTCCGCTTAGGTTGTATATGTTACATTTAAATATGCAGTAGGCGATACAGGTGGCCACTGGCCAGTGGCCACTTTGGCTGCCATTTTATGGCCACTGTGCAGTTCTGCTATATATTGCAGTTGTGAATGTACTCATTTGGTGGACAAAATAAAGCGCCGAGAGTGGAATGACACTATACATTCTCACTGAGTTAGCAATTAATAGATTCATCTTGACATTCGAAGTTTACATTGTATGTGTGTGTGTGTGTGTGTGTGTGCGTGCGTGCGTGCGTGCGTGCGTGCGTGCGTGCGTGCGTGCGTGCGTGCGTGCGTGCGTGCGTGCTATCTGCGTGCATTCGTTCGTGCATGCGTACACGTGTATTCCAGTTGATACGTGCGTGTTACACATATTACTGCACAGGTAATTTTAATATATAAATATGTTAGGAAGAATTACACTATTATATTAAACAAATTCTGAAGAATGTTCAATAACAGAAATACAATAACTATGCGTGTTCCTTCATGTCGATTTGGCATGTGACAACGTATCGTTAGCCATCTACTTCGTGTACTCGTTAATTGCTATTATTATGATAAATGTAATATGTTTGCGTTGCTGTTTCGGTTGTTATATTTGATTTGCACCTGGTGTATCCTTTCCCCACGGCATATGCTAAGCATGTATTGTGCTGTGTAAGAATCGTACCCATAATCACTCAACATATATATAATACATATGGCAGCAACATTGTCTAAAGCAATAACGACTTTCTAGGAGATAGAACCAAAATGTTTATCTTTCCTGCATTTCGCGATGGACTGTTACACCACAAAGATCCTAGCGAGCCACGAGTGGTATTTGTGCTACACTATTCCTAGAAGTTATCCCACGCAGTATATGGATCTGCAGTGAATAATTTGCAATTCATCCTGGTAGTCTTATTGGTCCAGTGATTTCACGAATTAGCTCAAATTCACAGAATAAGTCAATGAAATGTCAAAGGCAGGCAATTAAAACTAAAAGTATAACTGCAAATTGCCCTTGAATATGTATAACGTTAGCCATGAAAATAAAGCTGCTATGCCTTACGTATACGTCACACAGTCTTCTTTGTTGGTGACATCAACCACAGGTCATTTGAGCGACGCATACACTTTTTGTTCAACCGGTTCACGAGATTTTGTGGCCAGTGCTACGTAATCGGTCGTTGGCAGATTCGTATTTTCGTTTGGGGAAAAGACGGCATTTGAATGCGGTTGTGGCGAAAAGTCACCAAGCGAGGCGTACGCTTTGGGGACGACAGGAACAGCATATGTTGGAGAGAGAGATTGGTATTCAGCGACTGGTTGACTAATCATCTCATATTCCTGTCTGTGGCTTGGGAGAAACGACTGTATTCGACCGATGCTGTAGGGATGGAACAGCCTTGCCTCGCCTCTTACCGTCAGACGTAGGCATGACCATCCTGTAAACATGACACACGTCAACTTATACATATATACCAGATAGGTTTACCTAATGTATTAACTTACTTATCATATCAATAACAGCTGTATCTCGGTAACATATCGTTGTGTCAATAACGCCTTCTGCGATCACCGCCTTAATATATATGTGCATTCTGAGAAGGTGTAATCTCTGCATAGAATTCCAATTCAACGCAGTTCAACTAAACACTATTCAGTTTGAGTTGCATTTTATATGTTAGATACATAATCCACATCTTACAGTGGAATGTATCAGTCCATTTATTTATTTAAAACGTGCTATATAAAGAACACAAACACGTATCATACATGTTACACTGTGTTGTACCGTTGTGTGTGTTTGTATAATCCGTGATGTGGTTGCCATTGAACGTTATGATTTGCATGCAATGAATTTTGAATAAAAACAGTTTCATTATGTTAATACTTATAAATAAGCTATTCGTGAGTTGTAGTCTACTAACTTACCTGTTGTCTTGCTTAGAATGAGGCCGGACGGGAGCTGAAAACATAAACAAATAAAACATCATAAATAAGTATTAAACAGACCCCATTTCTTACCATCGTGATTTATATTTTTACTTATTTCACAGTCAGTTTACATTTTGTTCTCGTAACGTTTCGACTGCATTCAGCAGTCTTCTTCAGACGACTACCGCTAGATGGCGACACGGTAGTCCTTCAGCGCAGACGTAGTCACTCAGGTGTGTTCCCCTTCACGGCTGCGCCCTGGGTGGGTCTTCAAGAGATCGTCGTAGATGTGTGAAAGCCGGTACCGTCCTTCGTCTCGGTTCATGCAGGCCTTGCTTTTTCTAATCCAGATCGCTTCTTTGATGCCTCTTGTCCTCCAGTCCGACTCCCTGTCCACAAATTTGGCCCCCTCCCAGTCTACTATGTGATTATGCGGTGTCATGCGGCTTTCACACATCTAAGACGATCTCTTGAGCCACCCAGTGCACAGCCGGGGAGGCACACACCTGAGTAACTAAGTCTGCGCTGAAGGACTCCCGTGTCGCCATTTAGCAGTAGTCGTCTGAAGAAGACTGCTAAAAGCAGTCGAAACGTCATGAGAACAAAAAGTAAAAATATCACTCGGACATTGCAGACATTAACAAATGTTAATCACTCAAACAATAAATGTGTCAACTCAAGGATCTATGTCCATCAAATAGGAATATAGTGTTTAACTTATACAGTTTTTTGTTTAATGAAATTATACACAAACATGAATATATATATATGTACTTATATATATATATATATACATATGCATATATATATATATTAATGCGCTAACTTCGAATTATTATTGTAACGTCGAGATCCAATCGCCTATTCTAATATAATAATATTATTATTAAGATAACTTATATTGTGCCTAAATCCTTGGAAACCAAGCTCAGAGGCACATCAAGACAAAAGGATTGGTCAAACTCAAAATCCATAAGCAGTATCCCGGTTGTCAACGGATGGGTCAAGGCGCTTTGTTTCTATGGACCATTGAGTTGTCAGCTATTCACGAAAGGGCGGCACAGTGTGGCGTTATGCTCAATTCACCGGGACGCAATCAAAAGGTCAGCGGGAACGAGTTTTGTTTACGTTCAAAGTGTAGTAATGGCGATAATTGCTGCCCTTTATTAGTTGTTCCCCGTGTAAGCTAGTCGTAATAATCTATCTAAAAACCTGTTCGCTCGGCAGGAATCTCCTCGTATACGGCCGAAGTTCGTCTGCTGGTTTGCTGCACCGATAGTGTGGCTTGTTTGTCCGCATTCACATGGAGCAGATCAGCTTGGCGATCTGGCGTGTCTTTCGTGTGTCTTCTGCAATGAGCGGAAGGTGAAACTGGGTGTAAACAGCATAGACCGTTGTGTGCATCAGACTAGATATGTTTGATACAAGCATTCCACGAACTGATACTATCCGTGAATATGTAGCAGGAATAACAAAATAGTTTTACACAACCGAAAACTGAATACTGGATTCTCTGCATACTGAATGTGATTAGAATAGAAACGTAAAATTAAAAGGTAAATATATTTATATGTCATATAAATAATATATTACGGTGATGGCCTTAGTGCATTTATAGATAACCTAACCCGTGTGTTTTGACATGTGTACCTGTGTACGGCTTCGTTGATATGAATATAAGTAGTAAATGAGCGCGTCGGAGGGGACCGAAAGAGCCAGGAGGATGGTGAAACTGCATGTCGCGGCAGTAGGTTTGAGGGGCATGTTTCGACCGTCAACACCTATCCATCTGCCCCTCAACATGTTGCCGTATAGTTTTTACCACTGGTCACAACTTCGTGTGTTCGTTCGGCACAACCTTCCGTCTGATAGACGAACAGAAGTTCCATCATCGAAGTCGGCAAAGTCAAAATAATTGTAGTCGAAGTCATTGAAATCGTCCATCCATTTTGGTATCATGTCCACCTCAGACCGACTGCCTCTAACCATCGAACCTAGTCCCTCAACACCAGTCTGATTGCCCATCTACCCGTTGGTGTACACTTGCCCAGCTATGCACAACCTTTTTTCTACAAGTCTATAAAAGGCCACCCATCGGTTCCTTCAGTCACAGCCGTCCGTCTTACAGTTGAACGCGAGGTCGACAATGTAACATTCGTAGATGTATTCGAAGGCGTCGTAAGATAAATTCCTAATGTTCAAACGATAGTGTTCCTCCTCCACATCTAGCTCGACTACATGAATGATTACTATCTGCATTCTTGTATTCGATACCCGTGTCAATACACAACGATGGGAGTCGTGGCGTAGACGACATGTATGACAAGACAGTACCCCGGTCTAACCACTGTTGGTGCATGATGTCTCCTGGGGTGGCACGCATTGCTCATCACTCCGTCGAACCACCTATTCGGCCTATCTGACTAGCGAACGATGACTGCCACATTTGTCCGTAGGACGTCCACAAAACCACCCGCGCTAGTTATTTCGAAGATTATCTGGTTACCATAATTACCTTCATTCAACTGTATTGTTACATTACAATTTTCATGCAGTCATAATACATTGAAACGTAGATCAACATAGGAATAGTAGTTTTTTTAAGAAATGATAGTTAATTAAAATATGACATTTCATGAGGAATTTGACCCGTCAAGAAAACGCTACATTTCCAGGTGTTTGATAATATACATTCCAATTCATACTGCCAATTAAATCATTGAAACAACTATTCCAAAATATTATTGTTATACAGCTGTTATAATGTTAACGAATTCAAGACTCAGAGAAAGACAGTACCTCGTGCAGGTACAGACGCAAAGCACAATGACAAAGATGATGATGAGCAGCAAGAAGCCACCAATGCTGCCTCCAATGATGTATGGAGTGTTTGACTGTGGCTCTGCAAACAGTCACAACAGTTCCTAGTCTCGCACTAGACAAGAACTGTACTGACAAACTGTCATATACATGCACGCACCTTATAGCAAAGTACAAACATACGTATCATATTAAATATATTGTTCATGGCTCCAAGATTCCATTAGACAGCAAGAAATAAACCTACTTTCAAGAATTGCTCCAAAGTAAGTCAATGTTTTGCTAGTTGTCATCATAGCTGGATATTCACCTACTGCCAATGTTATCATGCAATACATGTATTGGTATGGTTATCTTTGAAGCAAACACTATACTGATCTGTTGGCATAGATACTACATTGACGTGTTGATGCATTAGACCGTATGGTATTGAACATCTGAAGAATAATATTGTAATTTATATTTTCTACGTGCTAGTTTTGGACTGGCTAACATGCATATTTTGTCTATACATATGAGAAATGCAAAACAAGTTGATGTGTTCAGCACATGTACTCGGAACAACTGTATTTCTTTAGGCTTCACAAGCAGTTTAGTCTTCCACATAATTACAGCTTGTCAATAAGTAGAAATAAACTTTAAAAGACAAAGTAACCTCACCTGATCTGATGTCACATCTGTCACCTTCATACTTGTCAGTGCAGAGACAAGTTGGACTCTCCATGTTGGTCTTACTACATGTGCCCCCGTTGAGACAGAAGTCCGGGTTATCACATGTCTGAAAAACACCAACAGCAATGCCAGTTTACACAAGGAACCAATCCTAATCATACGTGATACATAGTTATTTATATATTTGATTTTTTTAATATTAAAAAATAAAGTTTGACTTTTTCATTATCTGTAATTTAAAAAAATACTTTAATTGTGAGTTCTTGGATTAGCTACTGCTGCCACAGATGGCACATCAAAGAAGTTTGACTATTATTATAGTTTTGTACAAGGGAACATGTCCCTTCTGAGACCAGCTTTCCATGACAAGGGGGTGTTTTTAATAAAAAATATAGCAATCATATAACGAAATAATTCAAATTAATGTCAAGGCAAAACAGGAAGATAATACTGTTTTTGGAGAAACAGTAATTTCAAATGTGAGCTGTAAACTGAGCCACCCATGCCATGTGTAATAATTATAATAAACAATAAATGGTTATACATTGATTACAACATGTTTTGTTAATTAAACTGCTTATAACTCTTGAACTTGAACAAACCTCGAAAACAATGGTCTTATTTATGTATAACAGTATAATTTTGGTATTTGTGAACATTGCAATATACAGTTAAAGCTTAAATACCTGTGATACGTCTAATGTATACAAGATTGTTTTACTTTCTTAGAATACATCTGTCATAATTCTTCCATTGATATATAATCAAACATCGGGTTTGTGATATATTGTTTCTATATTTTAATGATATGCTCTTATTTTCCTAACATATCAACTAATAAATATATTGATGACCTTTCTTTTGTAGTCATTTGGGAATCAACCATTTTGGTAACAATAAACTCTATATTTGTTATGATAATATTCTACAAACTGTTAAGTACTATTTTGCAGCACATACATCTTTAAATGTACAATGTCATGTTCTGACTTACGTCGGCAAACCGTCCCTCCAGGCTGCAGTTCATACGCATCTCTGCAGCCACAAGTAAACTTCGTCCCATCTCCGACTGATGTACAGGTGCCACCGTTGGCCGTCGTTGCACAGTTGCTCTCTCCATTGATACAAGCATCAGTGGCTGCGGACAACATAAGAAGGAATGATGCTGCAATACATTGTATTTCTATGCAATGGTAAACATTTTACGCACATTGTCTAAGCACTATGTGAGTTAATCCAAATAATTAAATCCGTACTTTCTTTTGTGTTTATATTGTTCAACAGATAGTTAAAACTATCTCTAGCTGACTTTGCTATCTTAGTTTAATATGGTGTTACTTAATGTAATCCTACATGGCTAAGAAGGTGTTGTACTAACTTTAGAGTAACACAAATCTCAGCTATCTAAAGATATTAATAACTAAAATTAACAAATACACTGTCTGATAATATATGTACTAGTCTTAAATTGTATTTGCTGATATATTAATTGAAATCTGCTTTTCTAAAACATTAACTAAGTTTTCATTGTGTTTCACCTGAATGATAATACAGATGACACAATAATCAAACAGTTCAAAAATCAAATATCCATGGATTGCAAGGATGCCATCACTATTACAGTGGATCAACCATATTTTAAAATATATTGTAAAAGAAGCAAACTAGAAATAAATACTCCATCTGATACATCAAATGTCTGCTGTCCAACTGAGATATTTAACTGGCTATGTGACCTTCCGACACAATCTGACTGATGCAACACAACTCTTGGTTAGCACAGCACTATACACCAACGGCTTTACAATGCCTTAAAATAAATTCATAATGAAATAAGATGTACATACAGATGCACTCTTTCTGTGACTTGACCCCAGCACTGGCAGTTGTCATCTTGGCGCCACAATTCTTGCATGTATCCTGATACTTCTCATCCTGGTAGGTTCCTAATGGACATGGGTTGCAGCTCGTGCCATCAAACATTTCACCGGCAATGCAGTTTCCTGCAGCAACAATCACATGACAATTCTCCATCCAAGTAAGACCCATACACATTAATAGACCGTATATATCTCCACCAAGTTAACATCAATGTGTCATAGTCAATAAAAGAGTCACATTAAAAACAATAGCATCAAATCAGATTCACTGATATTAGTGTACAGTGCAAGCCAATAGTACGTTTATATTAACACACGCCAGTGCTACAGCTGTACTTTTAAAATATGTTAATGTCTAACATAACATGTCAATATGTTATCTGATGATACCTGAACCACATGTTTAACTGCAACGAGAGGATATACTACTACTGAATAACAACAAATGGCCTGACTGTGGTACATTTGCACTTGTCATATCTCTCTACTGTGCCTAGATAACTAACAGGTTGCTATCTATAATCTGCTGTCGACCCCACTGGGGGTCAGCTAGGTTGCTACTGACACAAATGACTTGTACCAGTCTTAGGCTACATGCTTATTTGCTTCGGACATTTATCACTATGTTTCCAAATCAATGTGCTGATGCTCCAACTCAGACTCTATATTTAGCCTCTCTTTCAGCTAACCACATTTCCACTGTCCCACATCACCACTAACCACAACAGCTGTGGCTGATGTTGAGTAGCAGGAACATTGCTTTTTACAAAATCACTCTTATTGATACGATGAACACATTGGTTTCACATAATCAGGTTTTCTTATTGATATGATGAACACGTTGGTTTCACATAATCAGGTTTTCTTATTGATACGATGAACACGTTGGTTTCACATAATCAGAAACTGATGTTAACAAACAACCGAGAGCAGTGGGTCTTTAAGATATGCACAGTTTCATATAGCTACTACCTCTGTTTACTGTTAATCATATTACTATTTTATGCCTAGAAAGACAAGTCAACATAATCAAACAAAAAGGCACTACTAACCTAGAGAGCAGTCTGACTCAGATGTTGATCCAGTACTGGGTGTGGTCTTTTCACTGGGACACTGTTGACAGGCGAAGTGCTTGGCCTGGTCTTTGTAGAAGCCTTTTGGACACTTGGCACACTTGCCTGTTGCCTCGTTCAGCTCAAAACTAGAGATACAGTCCCCTGTTTGAAATATACAGAGCAAACTGTTTCTTGCATTATATGCGCAATGAAAACCATGCAAATATTTCATTTTGTAAAGCAGAATATATCAATGATTAGCAAAAGAATAATGCACACAAAATTTACACATTTATACATAAATGTCAATGGATAATTAAATTAACTATCAGACACAGGAATATACACATATTAACAACCACTGGTCGGGATTTATTCCGACTTGAAAGCAATGTGTTTGTAACTGTTATCATTGACATCCAGTCTAGTTTATGTTACACATTACACGTACGTTTGCAGTCTGTGAGACTTGTGCTGTGAGTTGAGGGTGTTGTCTTTGTGTCAGGACACTTTTTACACTCGTCCTGCCATGGCTCGTCCTGGTATTCTCCCCGTGGGCAATCTGTGCAGCTCTGTTGCTTGTCGCCACTGAACTTGGTTCCTTCACTGCAGTCAGCTGATCACACAAACATCATCTTTACAATGTGTTCTTACAGATAGCTTTGGTGATGGAAGAGTGGATTTGAATGACTAAAAACATGTACAGAGAAAGTATTGAAACAATTTTAAAGTAAATTGTAGAAATATGTGACAAAGGGAAAGAAGACAGGCATAGGAAATGTTGAAGATGATATTAATGAATGGCACCGGGAACAGAACCAATCTGAAGAGAACTAGATGGAAAGAAAGAGAGTGGAAGAGACTGGGACATGAGCAGACACAGAAAGGGCACTGGGAACAGAACCAATCTGAAGAGAAGAAGATGGAAAGAAAGAGAGTGGAAGAGACTGGGACATGAGCAGAGAAAGAAAGGGCACTGGGAACAGAACCAATCTGAAGAGAAGAAGATGGAAAGAAAGAGTGTGGAAGAGACTGGGACATGAGCAGACACAGAAAGGGCACTGGGAACAGAACAAATCTGAAGAGAAGTAGATGGAAAGAAAGAGAGTGGAAGAGACTGGGACATGAGCAGACACAGAAAGGGCACTGGGAACAAAACCAATCTGAAGAGAAGAAGATGGAAAGAGAGTGGAAGAGAAGGGAACATAAGCAGACACAGAAAGGGCACTGGGAACAGAATCAATCTGAAGAGAAGTAGACGGAAAGAAAGAGAGTGGAAGAGACTGGGACATGAGCAGACACAGAAAGGGCACTGGGAACAGAACCAATCTGAAGAGAAGTAGATGGAAAGAAAGAGAGTGGAAGAGACTGGGACATGAGCAGACGCAGAAAGGGCACTGGGAACAGAACCAATCTGAAGAGAAGTAGATGGAAAAAAAGAGAGTGGAAGAGACTGGGACATGAGCAGACACAGAAAGGGCACTGGGAACAGAACCAATCTGAAGAGAAGTAGATGGAAAAAAGAGAGTGGAAGAGACTGGGACATGAGCAAACACAGAAAGGGCACTGAGAACAGAACCAATCTGAAGAGAAGTAGACGGAAAGAAAGAGAGTGGAAGAGACTGGGACATGAGCAGACACAGAAAGGGCACTGGGAACAAAACCAATCTGAAGAGAAGAATATGGAAAGAGAGTGGAAGAGACTGGGACATGAGCAAACACAGAAAGGGCACTGGGAACAGAACCAATCTGAAGAGAAGTAGATGGAAAGAAAGAGAGTGGAAGAGACTGGGACATGAGCAGACACAGAAAGGGCACTGGGAACAGAACCAATCTGAAGAGAAGAAGATGGAAAGAAAGAGAGTGGAAGAGACTGGGACATGAGCAGACACAGAAAGGGCACTGGGAACAGAACCAATCTGAAGAGAAGTAGATGGAAAGAAAGAGAGTGGAAGAGACTGAGACATGAGCAGACAGAAAGGGTTGATATGATGTAGTGGTGTAGCAAGTCGAGATCTACAAGTAGCTTACACAAGACCATCTCACTAATCTTATGAATATCATTCTGATGATACGACAGAGGTGACATTATCATCATATAGTAACAAAGAGATGACACCTGCAGTTAACTCAGCATGTCAGATGTATCAGGTAGGATGCCAATTGGAAAGTGCTTGCTTAAAATGAGTTACAGTTTCATGCATGATATAATATCTCGTAAACGATAATCACAACTGGTTAATTTGTTAGTAAAGTGCTGGACAGCAAAGATGCTGAACGCAGACAATGTGAAGTTTGTGATACGCACCTATGGTACACGCATCCTTAGTGTATGATCCTGGTCTCTCTGTTGTTGTATTCTCTGGACATTTCTGACATTGAGGTGTTAGGTCAAAAGTCACTGTCCCGACTCGTATCCTGTAGGTACCCCGAGGACACGGCATACACAAGCCACTTGTGAAGTTGTATCCATCTCCATTGGCACAGTTGGCTGCAGGACAGAAATATATTAGTTGAATAATGATGAACTTACAACAGAACACACGGTAGACTGACATGTATTTCTAAAGTTGATCATTGTAACGCGACCAGCAGCAACAAGTGGTGCACAACACTAATGGTTTTAACGAGTTTGGTTTGAAAATATGATGAATAAACTGCATTATATTAATGACACAGCTAAGGTGGAATTGTTTTTAATAAACCTAACAAAGAATACACAATGCTAACATTGCAAGAAATACATCAACAGGTATAAACAAATCCAACAAAACATACAACTGCGTGCTATATAAAAATCTGCTTCCATCCATGGTAATTAGCACACATACAGGCATTCCAGTTGCGGGTTTATACAATAAAAATGTAAAATAGAATTACAAATATTTTTATAAAAACATATTATCAGTTATTCATCAAAACTATTTCATTCCACAACATGATGTACTAGTTGCTAGAACACATAACAAAATAGACATATACCAATTTCTATGTAACTTTATGCAAAGCCACGTGGGCAACATTTTAAAGAGTACATGTTTAATATGAATACCATCATGCACATTAATTATATCATATATTTTGTTCTTATAGACATAACATCTTCCACCAGTTCCACCTTCAACCTCCCATCTATTTCTAGGACCAACCCACCACTTGCTGCCACCCTCATTTGGCTGTGTCTAGCCCCTGTCTGTTCAGTTGGCATCCTCCAATTAGGAATGCACCATCTGGATCTAACTATCTGTCAAACTTTTATATACATATTGGTGAATCATAGTTACAGATCATTAAAGGGATTCTTTGAGAATTTTAATCTATTTGTAATGTATGCAATTATTAGGTAATCCTGTTAATATGATTATTTCATGTAATTCTATGCCTTTATTTCATTTGAATTATGTTTTATTATTCACTAATGACCCTGACAATATATCGACAAAATTATTCTACGTACGCGGAGTTTCTACTTTGGGCCCACCTCCACGATCCGTATAAGGCATGCTCATGAATATTCGGGACTGTCCATCAGACTTTGATTAGGTACGCCGAGTTAATAGATGCAAGAAATACGTCATCAACATTTAACAAGATTTAACAAGATTGCCATCCAGATAATTAACTCTAGATGGCAGGTGGACAAGGAAGCCCTTTGGCTTATCGAGAGTCCAACCCTTTTATCTACATATATCCAGCCCTTCTGAGGTATGTGTTGATTTTATTTTAAAACATATTCACACTACTAGCACCCACACAATCATCAGATAATCTGTTCCATTCATTCACAGTCCTTTGTGAAAATGAGAACTTTCTTACGTCTAAGCTACACTGCTCCTTTACTAATGTAACTTCATGTCCTCTAGTCTTTCTATCTTTCTTAACTGAAAAAAACATATTTCTATGAATATTTTCATAACCATTCAATATTTTAAACACTTCTATCTGATCTCCTCTCAATCTCCTGGTCTCTAGTGTTGTTAAACCACATTCTCTTAGGCGTTTTTCATAACTAAGATCCCTCAGGTTTGGTATCATTTTAGTCGCTCTCCTCTGTACTCTTTCTAGCATATCTATGGACTTCTTGCGGTATGGCCTCCACGCTTGTATACAATATTCTAAATGAGGCCTAACTATTGTTTTGTACAGTGGTATTATTAGTTCTTTTTCTTTATATGCTATATTTCGCCTAATCAATCCAAGGATTTGATTTCCTTTTGAAGCTGCAATTCCACACTGCTCTGAAACCTTCATGTCAGCACTAATTGTCAGCCCTAAGACTTGATCCTTTACAGTAGTACTTAGTACAGTTCCTCCCATTGTATATTCTACATATTCGTTCCCATGTCCTGTGTGAAGGCATTTACATTTCCCAAAATTGAACAACATTTGCCACTTTTCAGACCATTTGATCAACCTGTCAAGATCATCTTGTAAATGCTGTCTATCTCCATCACTTTTAATCCTTCTAAACACTTTTGTATCATCTGCAAATTTCAACACCTTGCTAGCTATATCATCATCCAAATCGTTTATATATATTAAGAATAATATAGGTCCCAGTACTGATCCCTGTGGAATCCCACTCAAAACTGATTTCCAGTTTGAAGCCTCTCCATCAACAACTACCCGTTGTCTTCTGTCAATCAGCCATTTTTCTATCCAGTTAATTATACCATTTCCTATGCCATGGGTCTTTAGTTTAAGCAGTAATCTTTGGTTTGGCACTTTGTCGAAAGCTTTTTGAAAATCTAGGTAGATAATATCTACTGGTGATCCATCATCTACCCACTTAGTGATATCTTCCAAAAAACATAACTTATTTGTTAAGCATGACCTCGCTTTTAGAAACCCATGTTGAGATGGGTTTATCAAGTTATGTTTAACAAGAAAATCCACCATGTGATCTTTAATTAGTCTTTCTAATAATTTACAAATCACCGATGTTAAACTAACTGGTCTATAATTATTTGACTTGTTTCTCGAACCTTTTTTAAATAACGGTATAATGTTTGCTTCTTTCCATTCTAAAGGAACCACTCCCTCTTCTAATGACAAGTTGAAAACTGTTGCAAGCTGTATGCTAATTTGTTCTACGATTTCCAGTAGTAGTTTGGGTGGAATATACCATCCACTCCAGGTGATTTATTATCCTTCATAGCCCTAATTTTCTTACCTACCATTTCTGGGGTTACAATTAACTGTCTTAAATAGTCTGATTCTGCCCCCTTGAACTTAGCCTCTGGTACTGGCAGTGAACTAGTGTCTTCTCTGGTAAATACTGAACTAAAATGCTCATTCAGGTCCTCTGCCATTAAGAATCCTTCTGTTATTATATTTCCAGCACTATCTTCTAAAGGACCGACCTTATCCTGAACTTTCTGTTTGCTTCGAACATACGCATAAAAACTCTCGCTGTCATGTTTTATATTACTAGCTAATTGTTGTTCATAGCTTCTCTTTGAATTTCTAATTTCAGCTGTAGCTTGGTTTAGTGCTTCTTTATAAATGTTGTAGTCTTCGTCATTTCCAGTACGTCTATATAACTTCCACATAATTTGTTTATACTTAATTTTTCTAATGGCTTCTTTCGATAAGTATTTCTTTCTGGTCCGTTTCCCTTGTTTTTTTGAAGGGAACAAATTTATCTACGATGCACTGTATTTCATTCTTTGAGATATTCCAGCATTCTGTTGCTGTCTTATTCTTCAGTGTGTTATTCCAGTCTATCTTTTCTAAATATTTCCTCATTTCCTTATACCTTCCTTTGTGGAAATTTCTCCTGAACTGCTTTTTATTATTTCTTTCTGATTTTACTTTGATGGTAAAATGTATCTGGTTGTGATCACTACTTCCCAGAGGCTCACATAATTTAACATTGTCAACTAATTCATTCTGTGAGGACAAAACTAAGTCTAACACATTCTCTCCCCTGGTTGGTTCTAGCACATGTTGAGAGAGGAAACTATCTTGTACTAAAACTAAAAACTTGTGGTCCTCACTACCCATACGCTGTAGAGATTTCCATTTTATATGTCCATGGTTAAAATCCCCCATAATAACACAGTCTCGTTTGCTCACTTCCCTTATAGCGTTTTGTATTTTTTCATTCTCTTCTATGCTTATGTTTGGACTTTGATAAACTAATCCAACCGTTAACGTTGAGTTTCCTGTAACTATGTTACACCAAACAGCTTCTTCGCAATCTGCTTCTCTGTCTAATTTTATTTCATCAGCCTGGATAGATTCTTTAATATATAAAATAACTCCACCTCCCCTTCTTCCTATTCTATCTTTCCTAAACATTACATATCCTGTCAGTCCCAATTCGGCATCTGATATATCGGTGGTTGCCCATGATTCGGTTATACCTATTATGTGAGGGTCAATATCTTCTACCATAATGTTTAGTTCATTTCTTTTGTTTACTATACTCCTTGCATTTAAACAAATACATTTATACCCAGCTTCAGAACAGTTTTCCAGACTGTTCTTTGCTGAATTATTTGTGCTGTCTTTATGTATGCCTCCAGTTTCAGGCTTCTCTGTGAGTCCCCCCTGCGAAATTAGTTTAAATAGATGCAACCTGTCCCACTGTCAACAGATCGCAGCAGATTCTCTGAGAATACTGCTGCCCCCTTTCCACTTAGATGGAGGCCATCTCTCATGTACATATCTTCTCTCCCAACAAAGTACCCCCATAAATCTATGAATCCCACGCCCTCTTCCTCACACATCTGCTCAACTAGTGCGTTGATCGCCATCCTCTTACAGTTTCTGTATCTTGTTTCCTGAGATAATAACCTGTTCCACTCTTGTCTTCTTTAGCTTCCTCACTAGATGTCTGTACTTCTGAACTATCCCAGTTGTTCCCTCCTTGTCTACATTGTTTGTTCCCACGTGTACTAGTATAGACCCTCCCTTGCCATGCCCCAATACCTTCTCTACCCTTTCGGTGACATGCTCTATTCTAGCCCCCGGTAGACATACAACAACGTCCTTCCCCTCACATATTGTCTTGTCTGTTTTTCTCAGAATTGAATCGCCCATAAACACTCTCTCTTTTCTCCTTGCCCCCTCAATAACTGCCTTGGAGTAGCTCCTCCGGTTTGCATATGTCTGGTTGTTGTCTTTTCCTCTTGCCGTCTTCTCTCCTGTCACATTCTCTTCCATTCCCTTCTTTCCTGTCGCGTTTTCTCTTGTCCCATTTCCTCCTGTCATCTTCTCTTGTAGTACATTTATTCGCAATTCAACATTTATGTGATCACCTCCACACTGTGCAGTTAATGCCACTGATAAAACATGACTTCACGAGAGTGTTGTACACCTCTGCTGCAAGAGATACTCATTATACATGTATTGCAAGACATACTCACTGACACAATCGGATTCAAGCGCGTGTCCATCTCCGTCAGTTATCTTGGAAGATATTAGTTCACTGCCAGTACCAGAGGCTAAGTTCAAGGGGGTAGATTCAGACTATTTAGGACAGTTAGTTGTAACCTCGGAAATGGTAGCTAAGAAAATAAGGGCTATGAAGGATAATAAATCACCTGGAGTGGACGGGATTCCGCCCAAACTACTATTGGAAATTGTAGAACAAATTAGCGTACCGCTTGCAACAGATTTCAATTTGTCATTAGAAGAGGGAGTGGTTCCTTTAGAATGGAAAGAGGCAAACATTATACCGTTATTTAAAAAAGGTTCGAGAAACAAGTCAGAGAACTATAGACCAGTGAGTTTAACATCAGTGATTTGCAAATTATTAGAAAGACTAATTAAAGATCACATGGTGGATTTTCTTGTTAAACATAACTTGATAAACCCATCTCAACATGGGTTTTTAAAAGCGAGGTCATGCTTAAAAAATATGTTATGTTTTTTGGAAGACATCACTTGGTGGGTAGATGAGGGATCACCAGTAGATATCATTTATTTAGATTTTCAAAAAGCTTTCGACAAAGTACCACATCAAAGATTACTCCTTAAGCTAAAGGCCCATGGCATAGGAAATGGTATAATAAACTGGATAGAAAAATGGCTGAATGACAGAAGACAACGTGTAGTAGTTGATGGGGAGGCTTCAAACTGGAAATCGGTATTGAGTGGGGTACCACAGGGATCAGTACTAGGACCTATATTATTCTTAATATATATCAACGATTTGGACGATGATATAACAAGCAAGGTGTTAAAATTTGCAGATGATACAAAAGTGTTTAGAAGGATTAAAAGTGATGGAGACAGAGAGCATTTACAAGATGATCTTGACAGGTTGATCAAATGGTCTGAAAAGTGGCAAATGCTGTTCAATTTTGGGAAATGTAAATGCCTCCACACAGGTCATGGGAATGAAGAGGTAAAATATAAAATGGGGGGTACTGTTCTAAGTACTACTGTAAAAGAAAATGACTTAGGGTTAACCATTAGTGCTGATATGAAGGTTTCAGAGCAGTGCGGAATTGCAGCGTCAAAGGGAAATCAAATCCTTGGATTAATTAGGCGAAATAAGAATTAATAGTACCGCTGTACAAAACAATAGTGAGGCCTCATTTAGAATATTGTATACAAGCATGGAGGCCATATCGCAAGAAGGACATAGATATGCTAGAAAGAGTACAGAGGAGAGCGACTAAAATTATACCAAATCTGAGGGATCTTAGTTACGAAATACGCCTAAAAGAATGTGGTTTAACAACACTAGAGACCAGGAGATTGAGAGGAGATCACATAGAAGTGTTTAAAATATTGAATGGTTATGAAAATATTGATAGAAACATTTTTTTCTCAGTTAAGAAAGATAGAAGGACCAGAGGACATGAAGCTACATTAGTAAAGGAGCAGTGTAGATTAGATATAAGAAAGTTCTCATTCTCACAAAGGACTGTAAATGAATGGAACATATTATCTCCTGATTGTGTTGGTGCTAGTAGCGTGAATATGTTTAAAAATAAAATCGACACACACCTTAAAAAGGCGGGATACATGTAGATAAACATTATTGGACCCTCGATAAGCCAAAAGGCTTCCTTGTCCACCTGCCATCCAGAGTAATTTTCTGGATGGCAATCTTGTTAAATCTTGTTATTTGGACATGGCAGGCACTTTGTCTGCCACATCGTTGGCTGATAATAACTCTGTTCGCATTTGAAGCACTCGTTCTTTGCTTCATCTAAGTATTCTCCAGGTGTGCAGTTGGCTGAAATACACATGGTTGTACAACTGTGATTGTTCTCATAAAACGACTATATTGCTGTATTGGAGCTGAAACTTGTGGTGGTGAAACTGCAGAATTAACTAATGATAATAACAAAAGAGCAGGGCACAATAAAGACACATATATAAAGACACATATATAAAGACACATATATAAAGACACATATATGAAACTGTAACTTTGCAATGTCGGCCTAGTGCAAACATTAATCACAAATGTTTACAGAGATACAACTGAAAATAACAGAAAGGATTTAACTGTACAAGAACATGTCGGCATTACTGTGGTACCCAGGGGCAATACCATGAAACAAACTACGCCAATGGCTATTAGTTACTATTCCATGATTGTAGTTCAATGGTAATATTGTCGTGACCCCTAGTTTCCGGGTCACGGCCTCGCATGTTTGGATACTTCCTGTTGTGAGTTGCAGTTTTGTGTTCTCTTATTAAAACACTGTTCTAGTTACGCATACGTACTAGTGTTTGTTTGTGTGACTCGAAGTGTGCATTTGATCACCTATTGGCGTGGTGGCAGCGCTCACAACGAACCCGCTCACCAAAACGGGCGCAATAAAAGCAGATACACATTGACAGTCCGCCGACCCCACGGCGCAAACAGCTAGCCGAAACGGCTCTGTATCACTAGCAGGTGTGGTAACAACATGCCTAACAACATGCAACGCGCACCGAGACAGTGGTGCCTCACAAAAACGGAAACGGTCAACACATTTGAGAACTGGCGCCAGAACCTCGTCTACACCCTCTCACTCGACCCAAACTTCGCCCAGTTTATCGCCACTGACGCTAAATGGGAGAAGCGATGTGCAGCACATCCAAACCGCGGCTTCACCGACGATAATGGTCATACAGCCATTCAGCAAGCCTACATGCTCGATCTAATGTTAGGCCAAATAGCGAACTATTGCCCAGTCATATCGCGCAACACGATCGCCAAAAACTCAACCAGTTTATCCGGTATCTGGCAAACTATCCGACTGCACTATGGGTTCCAGTCTACAGGGGCCCATTTCCTGGACTTTGCTGATATCCACCTACAAGCTGACGAACGCCCCGAAGACTTGTATCAGCGCCTAGTGGCCTTCGTTGAAGACAACATGCTACAAGAGTGAAGTGTCATTCTGCACCACGGTGACGTCATACACGTTGACGAAGAAATGTCTCCTTCCCTAGAGAACATGGTAGTACTGACCAGGTTACCACTTATCAACCCCGCACTGCCTAAGCTCATAAAGCAACGATATGGCACAGAGCTGAGGTCAAGAACACTAGCTTCGATCAAGCCAGAAATATCACAGGCACTCGAATCACTACTAGACGAGATTGCGTCTGCTGACACCGCAAAGGTTATGCGCACCGAGACTAGGCCTAACCTACGCGGACAAAGACCAGCGTTCTCAAGACGACAACCGGCACCATCTAACAACCCTAGGCGTCCCACGAGCGTGAAGACTTGCCCTCTTTGCAAACAAGTAGGCCGCAGTGATGTACACCACTTCCTCAGCGAGTGCTCGTACCTTCCGGAACAAGATCGCCGCTACATGGCTAAGGTACGACAAGTCAGTGATATCATCGACGGAGTCGATGAAGGCGACGACGATACCTACGAAGTTTATGACGAACGCCCCGTAAACACCACTACCGTGCAACGTATCGATGTACGACAATCGCCTTACCTCGACGCGTTCCACGACCATCACGCCGTTCGAGTGACGATCGATAGCGGTGCAACGGGCAATATGATCCGTCATGACACGGCAGTGAGATTGGGGTGTACTATCAAGAACTCTTCCCAATCGGCTCACCAAGCTGACGGATCATCGCCTCTAACCATAGTTGGCGAAATTACCATATCACTCGCCCGCAAAAATAAATCATTCCAGTTCTGTGGACTAGTGGTACAGAATCTGGATGTCGAGATGCTGGCCGGGACACCATTTATGGAAGTCAACGACATTACCATCCGTCCCGCCAAACGAATCATCACCCTCGCAGATGGCACCACGTACACATATGGTACAACACAGAGGGCCCTCAACAGGCATGCAGTCCGCCGTGCCCACATACTGCGAGCACCACCAACCAACATCACTGTGTGGCCAGGCGACTTCGTGGAAGTCGACCTGCCTTCAGACGCGTATATCGCAGACGCCTCATTCGCTCTGGAACCACGTCACGATACCACCGGCAACAAAGGAGTACACGAGAACGATGTGTGGCCACAACCTTCACTAATCACCAGCGTAGAAGGTGTATTGCGCATACAAAATCTCACGAACTCCACTTGCACACTGAAAAGAAACGAACACTTTTGCCAAATCAGAGAAGTGTTCGTACCCGACAAGGCAACATCCATACCAGACAGTCAATGCACCAGCGTAGCCGTAAGCATACACACACGCAGTTCGAATGCTACTGCCATCAAACACTCAACAGCGGTCACCATCGATCCTGATCACGCGCTCTCCCCCGACGAACGAGCGGCATTCCGATCGATCGTGGAAGAGTATGACGACGTATTCGACCCAAGCTACAGTGGATACAATGGTCACGTGGGACCATTCAAAGCTGTTGTCAACATGGGCCCAGTACAACCGCCCCAACGTAAAGGACGCCTACCCCAATACGCACGAAACCAGCTCGTAGAACTCCAAAACAAGTTCGATGAACTCGAGACTATGGGCGTGTTCGTCCGGCCTGAGGATGTACCGGTCAACGTCGAGTACCTCAACCCGTCATTCCTGATAAAGAAGCAAAGCGGAGGACACCGACTCGTCACTGCCTTCACTGACGTAGGCCGCTATAGCAAGCCGCAGCCTTCATTGATGCCTGATGTCGACAACACCCTACGAAAAATCGCACAATGGGGGTACATAGCGACTACCGATATGTCAAATGCGTTCTACCAAATCCCTCTATCGCGTGAATCAATGAAGTACTGCGGAGTAGTCACTCCGTTCCGCGGTGTACGCGTATACGCTCGCTCAGCGATAGGCATGCCCGGGTCCGAAACCGCACTCGAAGAGCTGTTGTGCCGCGTACTGGGAGATCTACTCGAAGAAGGTGTCGTCGCCAAACTGGCAGACGACATATATTGTGGAGGAAACACCATCGCCGAACTCCAACAGAACGTAAGACGATTGCTCCAAAGCTTCGCCAACAGCGGATTGCGCCTGTCCGCTGCCAAAACAACGATGTGCCCTACTACGACCACGATACTTGGCTGGGTGTGGAACCTCGGCTCCATCCATGCAAGCCAACATCGCATCGCCACCCTAGCCAGCTGCGACGCTCCACTCACAGTCAAAGCGATGCGAGCATTCGTCGGAGCCTACAAAATGCTAGCACGCGTCATACCAGGATGCTCCGCCTTGCTCGCCCCGTTCGACGAAGTAACGGGTGGCAAACAGTCAAGTGATCGCGTCACATGGACCGATGCATTAAGAGAAGCCTTCAAACACGCACAAACCAGTCTTCAGACTAACAAGGCTATCACATTACCTCGGCCAAGTGACGAACTATGACTAGTGACGGACGGCGCTGTCAAACAGTGCGGTCTAGGAGCCACCTTGTACGTGATGCGCAATGGCAAATTGATGCTGGCCGGATTCTTCAGCGCAAAACTCCGCGGACGACAGATCTCCTGGTTGCCATGCGAAGTAGAAGCACTATCCATCGCAGCCGCTATCAGACATTTCAGCCCGTATATCGTACAGTCAGCGCACAACACAGCGATACTCACAGACAGCAAGCCTTGCGTACAAGCCCACGAGAAGCTTTGTCGCGGTGAATTCTCCGTCAGCCCGCGCGTATCGACATTCCTATCAGTCGTCAGTCGGTACCAGGCAACTATTCGCCATCTCGCCGGTTCAGCTAATGTTCCATCAGACTTCGCGAGTCGCAACGCACCCACATGCCGGGAACAACAGTGCCAAGTGTGCTCCTATATACGACAGACTGAAGAGTCAGTCGTGATGCAACGCGTTACAACAGACGACATAATATCTGGGAAAGCTCGACTTCCGTTCACCAATCGTTCAGCATGGCTCGGCATTCAAGCAGACTGCCAAGACTTGCGAAGGACTCATTCACACCTTACACAAGGAACACGACCATCCAAAAAGGTGACAAACGCGAAAGACGTCAAAAGATACCTTAACGTCGCATCAATCGCTCGTGACTGTCTACTGGTCGTACAACGTAACGACCCACTGAGTCTTACACGAGAGTGCATCATCGTACCGCGAAAAGTCCAAGACGGACTAGTAACGGCCCTGCACATCCAACTGGATCACCCGTCTTCGTACCAGCTAAAGCAAGTCATGCATCGTTATGTATTCGCTCTCGACCTCGACAAGTCTGTCGAGTCCACCTCGCGCAGCTGTCATCACTGTACGTCGTTACGGAACACCCCAAACCTAACTATCGCGCAATCTACCAACGATCCCCCAGAAGTAGTGGGTATCTCATATGCAGCCGACATCATCAAACGAGAAAGACAACTGATATTGGTGCTACGCGAGTGTGTAACATCATACACGGTAACATGCTTCGTCAACGACGAACGACGCGACACGTTACGGGACTCCATCATTCAACTCTGCATCGGCCTCCGACCGCTTGATGGACCTCCTGCCGTAATACGCACAGACCCAGCTCCTGGATTCGCAGCTCTCGTCAACGACGCACTGTTGAACAAGTATCGACTCACCATCGAACTAGGACGGGTCAAAAACATCAACAAAAACCCTGTGGCCGAAAAAGCCATTCGGGAACTCGAGGGTGAAATTTTACACCAACAACCAACAGGCGACGCCATCACGCAGGTGCTACTGTCTGTCGCTACTGCCAGCCTCAACGTTAGAGTACGAAACAGAGGAATGTCAGCTCGTGAGCTGTGGACCCAGCGTGACCAATTCACCAACGAACAATTACCGCTGAACGACTATAGCATCATTCAACAACAGCATGCCTCGCGCAACGCTAACCACGAACACAGTCAAATATCGAAGTCTCCTCGCGGTTCAGTACCCAGACCCCAACATATCGACATTGGCGACATCGTGTACTTGTACTCAGACAAGAGTAAACTACGCTCCAGGTGTCGGTATCTCGTAGTGAGCACAGAAGGAGAATGGATCAACATCAGCAAGTTCGCCGGTAACCAGTTGCGTGCCACGTCATACAGAGTGAAGCGAACAGAGTGCTACAAGGTGGCAGCTGAAGCTACCCACGATCTTCCAGTGTCGTACCAGTATGACGAACTAACACCCGCAGATAACCCAGCTCCTCCAGAGAAACCTCCAGACGTACCAGTTCAACTCTCGTACCCTCCAGTCACAGCAGCTCAGCCCGTAGAACCATCAACAGCCGAGTCTCATCGACAAGAAACGGCGACAGTCAACAACGAATCGACAATGTCATACGAGCCAGATCAACATAGCTGTCGGCCCGAGGAACCTCCGAGACGCTCTACAAGAACTCGGAAGCCTCCTGAGTATCTGAAAGACTTCATCTCATGAACCTTTATCTCTATAATCATTATGGTATGTCTATATGATAGCTATCTCATAGTAGCATACATAATTATGAGAAGAAAGAAGTCACGCCAATGGCTATTAGTTACTATTCCATGATTGTAGTTCAATGGTAATATTGTCGTGACCCCTAGTTTCCGGGTCACGGCCTCGCATGTTTGGATACTTCCTGTTGTGAGTTGCAGTTTTGTGTTCTCTTATTAAAACACTGTTCTAGTTACGCATACGTACTAGTGTTTGTTTGTGTGACTCGAAGTGTGCATTTGATCACCTAATGGCGCTACCTGGTCTGATCTATTCACATTACATAAAAATGGCGCCATCCTCGGGCAACTTGTGGGAGCCAGGTAAATCCAAGATGGCTGCAGTGAACCTACAGTGTAGGTCAAATTAGAAAATGTCTTGCATTCAATGGAACCTTGTCCGACTATGTTCACATGAAAAAAAATGGCCGCCATTTTCACAGAAAATAACAAAAATCGAGCATAACTTTCGATTGGTTTATGCTAGAGACACGATTTCGGTGTCCATCCCTATGTGTTGCCATATCAGGAATTCAATGGAACCATTTCCAATAATGCCCTACTATGACCACCTGATCAAAATTCAAAATGGCCGCCATTTTTACAGAAAAGATGCCAGAGACACAATTTTTGTGTCTATACCTATGTTTTATCATATTGGTAAGGACATAGTAGGTTATATTCCTACTGGTACACACTTATACTGCCTTAATTAAAAGAGTGAAATAAATATCGTACAATAAAAGAAAATGTTTTCTTTGACTTGGCATTGGCACTAATTAATTTGGGAAGTTATTTTTCAATCAAACGTGGCGTGGCCATAGGTGATAAAACGCTCTATGACATGGTATCACTATTTAGTCGTCTCATTACGGTAGGGCAGCACCGGCAAGTCGAACTTCAAAAACAATTTGACTATGAACTGTGCGCTATCACTGCATCAATCATTGATGAATATGGTGTCTGAGGACTGGGACAAAATCAACTCTCGTCTCTAAACTGAAAATGGATGATCTTCAACCAGCAGCTCCTGACATAGTGATCGTCGATGGCCAGCAACTTCCATATCATATTGTTTGGCCCTGGGGTGGGTCTGCTTCAGATCTCGCCAACAGTATGAAGGACAGACTCAACCAGTACCAATCAACATAAGTGCTGGTCATCTTCGATCGCTATGATGACCCGTCAGCAAAGGACCATGAACGAATCCGGTGTGCAGGTGAAGGGGCTGTTGAATACAACATCACTATATCCAGCAAGCCCCCATGCCGCGATGCCATCATGAAGAGCAAGGCAAATAAGAAGGCTCTCATCGGGGTTCTCTCAACATTCAATTTGGGCAACAATGTGACGATGGTTGGAAGAGAGGAGGGCGTGTACAGCCATGATGAAGCAGTTATTACTATCATTAGTTATCTTCTGGAGGCTGTGAAGAATGGTAAGAAAACTGTACGAGTGATCAGCGATGACACTGACGTCTTTGTAATGCTTATCTTCTGGGTGTGGAGTACGCAGCTGACAGCTAAAGGTATTGAACTCTGCTGACCACGCTGGCCTTTACACTGTCTTCGGTGAAGAGGGTTGAGTTGATGGAGACTGGACGGGAATTCATCTGCTCGCTCTGTGGTGTTGCTGAGGGCACAAGCATGGCTTCTGCCAGGTATGCGCTCTACTCCAAAACGACCAGAGGGAAAGCTGTATGTATCAAGACTCTTCCCCCGACAGACGCTAATCTGGCCTATCACATCCTGCGAGTTCACTACCAAGTCATGCTCTGGAAGGCAGCAGATCAGCAGACTGCTGATCTATCGGATGATATCGCTGATTATGGATGGGAGTTTGTCAATGGTGCAGGGGGTGTGCCAACTCCATGCATCGCAAGAGTACCAGCAGCCCCCTGTCCTCATGGACGTCATCAACTATCAGTGTAAAGCTGTAGGGAAAGCTTGCAGCAGTAATGCATGTAGCTGTCATTCTGCAGGATTGTCCTGCACACAGTACTGCTTCTGTGTTGGTGAAGCCATGTGCCTTGACCCGTTCACCAAACATGATGCTCCATCAGCAAGGACCATCTATTCAAATATGCTGATGATAAGGCCCTACTTGAATTGATAAAAGAAGATAACCACCTGATCTATGAGAAGCAACCAAAACCTGATTTTGTGGTGTAATTCGTACTGTCTCCACCTTAACACCAAGAAAACGAACGAAATGATCATTGATTTCCGTAATATTCAATCCGACCCGCCTCCACTAGTCATCAAAGGAGAGGTAGTAGAGAGGGAGTTCCTTCATATTCCTACTTAGGCATCGACATCTCCAACCGGCTCGAGTGGACTCTGAACACGAAGCGCAGCCAGAACAAGTGCTGCCAAAGGAACTAGTTTGTAAGGAAGCTAAGAAAATTCAACGTTTGTAGTACAACTAGTCATCAGTTCTACCAGTCCATTGTCCAGTCAGTCCTGTGCTACTTTTTAGTTTGCTGGGGTGAAAGTGTGTCGGGGAAGAACAAAGTGCCTCTCAATCGTGTTATCCGGTCAGCCAGTGAAACCATTGGGATGACGCTACAACTGTGAATGAAGGTGGATGAACTATATGAAACATGTGTGACTAAGAAGACAGCAGAAATTATAAAAGACCACTCCCATCCCATCCACTGCACGGGTTCTATTCATAACACATTCAAAGGGAACTAGGAACACAGACGGTTGCAATGATGGCTATTTTGGAGGTATGTGAACAAAGACTGAAAGTATGTTAACGTTGTGTACCAAACTTGTTTATTTTACTAAAATTTATGTTCTTGATGGTACATGTAACATAATATGTCAGGGCAACTTTGCGAAACTGCGTGTGCCATTACAAATGAGCCATGTGTTCCATGAAGCAGATAAAATTCAAACGTCGACGAGGAAAAAGCTAGCACTCGCCCTATTTGTCGACAGTGTCGTCCACGACATCCCCTCCCGCCTGGCGACTGCTAACGTTTATTAACTCTACGACGATGTCATTAACGAACGAAGACGGATTGTTGCCAACTACTCTTCAGGGTTTTCTGAGTTATTGCTACAGGGACTCTACTCTGTCCCAAACAATAGCGCTCTGTGCTTCCAGCCAGACGTCCCTGCCCCTGGTCCAGACAGCAACGCCCCGTGCGACCAGCCAGACGTCCCCGCCTTAGGCCCAGACAGCCGTGCTCCGTACGACCAGCCAGACGTATAAATTATAACACCCACGCGTTAAAGACAGACAGTTATATAAGTCTACCTTGTTGAAATGATAAAATGTTAAGAAGTTACCTCGGTGATGCACTATATATCACGAAGTTAATAGGCTTACAAGTTCAAATATGAAAACGTTACAAGTCTACCGTGCTGAAACGCCAAAACATTAAATATGTTACCACGTTACCATGTTGACGCACTAAAATACGAAAATGTTACAAGTATATTGCGCTGAAACACAAAATGCTAAAAAAAATTATCGGTAAACTGGCACAAACTTATGACGCTCAAATGTGGTCTAACATGTCACCTGTGTACGGCTATCCGACAGTGCTTGATGAATTGGGAACATCAGATCACAAGATGGCAGTCGCAACGAAATGCTGGGGCTGGCAAATAAAATTACTGGTGGAGATATAGTCAGCTTAGTCAACTCCATGAATGCGTTCTTCGTGTCAGTGAGTGAAGATTTACCGAGATTGCAGACTTCCCACCCGATCTTTGACATTAAGGAACCACTGCCAGATGAATTCACCATCAGCGTGACTGACACTAAGTTGGCACTTAGTAAGGTCAAAGTGAACAAAGCCACGGGTCCGGACAATATACCACCATGGGCTTTGAAAAACTGTTCGCACCTTCTTGCAGCACCGGTCACTGCAATATTCAACAGCTCGCTCAGGGAAGGTGTATTGCCAAAATTGTGGAAATCAGCAACCGTTATTCCGTTGTCGAAGAAACACCCTCCAGTGACAGTTGAAAATGACATTAGACCTATATCGCTTACACCAATTCTGGCTAAGGTTTTTGAATCTCTAGTGCTAAAGTGGGTCGATGTTTATGTTAAACCACAAATAGACGACAAGCAGTTTGGGGGTATGTTAGGGACTGGTACCACGGACGCCCTTGTTGGAATGCTTCACAAATGGTACGAATCTACCGATGTAAAGGGCAATTTTGCAAGAGTGCTATTTCTCGATTACAGTAAAGCATTTGATCTAATTAACCATGATATACTAATACAGAAACTGATTGCAATGGAAGTACCACCACACTTGGTCCGATGGATGGCAGCGTTTCTACTAGACCGCGAACAGAGAGTAAAAATCGGCGACGCGGTGTCAAAGCCAGGCTACCCTAATGGGGACGTTCCCCAGGGAACTTTGTCAGGACCAAAACACTTTGTGGTTCATATCAATGATTTGCAAACATCTTGTCCTATGTTTAAATATGTTGACGATTGCACCATATTTGAAATATGCAATCAAAGTATGATATCTGTTATACAGGATTCTGCCAACATTATTGAGCGATGGTCTAGTAATAATGACATGCGCATCAATACGAGTAAGACAAAAGAAATGGTTTTATGTTTCGGTAAAAATAGAACATTTGTAGAATCTCTGCCGTATATCGATATAAATGGGACAGCTATTGAGAGAGTTACTCAAGCAAAAGTTCTCGGCGTAACTATATCATCGGATTTAAGTTGGAATGCACACGTAGATGAAATAGTATCAAAGGCAAGAAAGAGAGTGTATATGATCTATCAGTTGAAACGTGCTGGTATCAACCAAAATGACTTGGTTAGAATATATGTATCTGTGATTAGACCAGTAGTTGAATATGCCTGCCCGGTATGGCACACGAACTTGCCTAAATATTTATCGGACAACATCGAGATAATTCAAAAAAGGTGTCTCAAAACTATATTTCCTGGTTGTGTGTACGAGGATATTCTGGAGATGGTAAACTTACCAACGCTGCATGATAGACGCAATGAATTGTGTAAAACGTATTTCGCTAGAATGAAGCATAGTGACCACAAACTGAATACGCTACTACCAAATATTCAAAATGTGCCGTATACACTAAGATCATTCAATGAGTTACCCGTCCCAATGGCGAACACAAATCGCTACAAAAACTCATTAATTCCATGGTGCTTAGTACACTGCCATAACACTTAATGATTTTAGTGTATGTCTCAACAGTCAATTTTAATATTTAAACTATATGATTTAATTTTAGTGTATTTAAAGTATCTTATTTTTTAATGAAAGATAGTAATGCAATGTACACGTTTTAATATAATGCGCCTCATACTGAGTTTGTTGCGTCACGGGGCGATTTTGTGTAATTTACTTAACAGTATCTTTGGTGTTGCGTTATTTTATTTAGTACAACATGTTTTATGAGTATTGTAACATAATGTTGCGTCGTATTGTAACTTGTAACATTATGAAATGTGTGTGATTTGGGGCTTTTATGGTGAATGTATGTACAATCCAACTGAAAAGTTGCAAATAATAAATTTATTCTATTCTATTCTACTAAAATATGGATCTTTACCCCTCTAACACGTTGAAACTCTAAAATGTTAGGAAGCTACTACGCCAATGGACTAAAACGAAACATAAAGGAAATAATTGTATATTTCACGACATCATCGACCTATTTTAATAACTCACCACATTAGGGTAGCGAATTTATGCGATACCGTAAAAAAAAAAAAAACCTAATTGCGCATGCGCAATGACCTATTCCATGACATCATTGACCTATTTCACGACGACATTGACATATTTTAATAATTCACCACATTAGGGTAGCGAATTTAAGCGCTACTGTAACAAATCATTGCTCACGCGCATTGACATTTTTCATAATTCCATCGACCTAATTATATAGTTCATCGTTTAATCAAGAGGTGTTGCTGATTAACCTGTTTTCATAGTTCATTATTTAGTCAACATGAGACTTTACAACATATGTGACGTCATGATCACGTGACCATATAGTTCACCATCTTGCGGCCCTCGTAAACAGGCATCAATACGCATGCATAATGGTATACTTCATGACGTCATCAGCGTATGTTTATAATTCAAAACATCAGGGTAGCGAGTTTAGCTGCTACCTTAAGAAAAAGATACCAACGCGTATGCGCAATGACCTATTCCACGACATTATTGACCTATTTCATGACGTCAACGACCTAGTTATATAGTTCATCTGTTTATCAAAATATGCCGCAGATTGACCTATTTTTTCCAGATCACTTTATTTCCACCAGGGGGCGCTTATTGACCTTCTTATGTCGTTCACCACCTATCCAACAGGGGGCGTTATTTGACATCTGACCTTTCACCTTTGACCTTGACCTACCTTCAGAAGCGACGTCAATCCACCTTCAACCTTCCCTTCTCCGTCAATCGTAAGGGACCTATATTAGTACTTGCCTCAACTGTGTTATACTTGAACATGTCCGGATTACAATGACCCCATCATGGAAATCACCTATTGTGCAATATACAATTCAGTAGTGGACATGCTACGTCACCTAATATTCTAAAATAGTTTAATAACCAGTTAAATCAAGCGACATGAATTTATCATATGCCACGAGATAATCCGTATTCCTACTGTACACACGTGCGCTCACACGCGCACGCACGCGCACGCACACGCACACGCACACGCACGCGCACGCGCACGCACACGCACACGCACACAGGTACGGACACACACACACACAACCACACACACACACACACACACACACAAACACACACACACACACACACACACACACACACACACACACACACACACACACACACACACACATTGGGCATTGGGGTGGGACTGGCAAATATGCACGGACAAAGACATACCGATGTTGCATTGGCTCAACGATGTCGCCCCAGTTCCACTGGTGATCATTCCGTTACTACACAGTGTGCATGGTTCAGCCCCTTTCATCTCCTTGTAGAACCCCCTTTGACACGGCAAACATTTTCCATTTCTTCCCTCACGACCCGGATCACAATCAGCTGATATCTGTTAATAGTACGCGCAGCATTCAGGGACAAGACCACGTCATTTTACACACGATGTTGGGACATTCAGATTTTTTATTTTGCCCATGCGATGAAGGACCGTGCTGCCCCTCTCTGTAACTGTAGGTAAATGCATGTAGAGATACATTTCAATACTATTTAAATAGTATGGCCATATTTCGTTAAAAGGATTGAATAATGAACCGCATACCACACATAGACGCACACTTCCTTGTTACTGCAGCCATATTTATACACAAGACCCGCATGCTCGGCCATGCATGACGACGTTAAGCGACCTTACAGGGAACACCGACTGACGCGTAAATTCTACCTACCACAGATTGTATCCTGCCGACAAGCAGAGAGACACTCAGAACGAACATCAAACATCCGTCGCTTCCATGCATCTTGTTCAAATCTCTGCCACACTGATCACCTCCTCTCGGTTGGAGGACGGAACACTGAACCGGTACGAGTGAAACGAACCAGTCACAAGCGGTGTGTCGCTGTCGATTGCCCCAGGCATATCGCGTAATTATACAGTGAATGTAACGTGTATAGCGCATGGGCTGTACAGTGTACACGCATTTCAAATGGTACTCCCGATAACTGTGCATCGGATAATGAGAAACTTGTTTTAACCAAGCAAGACTTGTTATCAAATTGAAGTAAAAACGATAAGTCATCGAAGGTTTGACGCTAATTTATGGTTATGTTGCATAGGCGTCGGAGCGTGGTGAATGTTGGAGTGAGACTGCGGCTCACTAAGACGTATGTAGGTGTTACTTGCTAAATGATGATGTTGAGTGTGTGTGTGTGTGTGTGTGTTTGTGTGTGTGTGTGTGTTTGTGTGTGTATGTGTTTGTGTGTGTGTGTGCGTGCGTGCGTGCATGCGTGCGTGCATGCGTGCGTGCGTGCGTGCGTGCGTGCGTGCGTGCGTGCGTGCGTGCGTGCGGGGGTGTGTGTGTGTTACCCCCCACATCGTGATAGTACAATTTTACACTTCCCACCAAGATGCACACAAACTGTGTCAGGGTAACTAACCAATTTAATTTTGTGATATGTCACCATGCAAGAACAATATGTTTCAGTTCACTGGAAGCATTCGAAGCAACCATTAACTCAGGTTGTATTTACACAAGACAAACAATAAAATAAAGCTGAACTGCTAACGATAACGTCAAGGTCGCAGATTCAAAACCCATAATAGTCCACTTTAATTTGGTATCTTTCATTTTTCTGTGCATCTATTAGAAACGTAATTACATTAGAAATTATAACACCGCGTTCTCACAGCCGAGCGAGAGTCGTCCAGTAATTACCTCAGAACGTCGATGTCCGATATTAGACGAAATTACTTTCGTTTGGGGAGTGGGGTCTGAGGCAGTTTCGTCTGGTGTCGGACATCGATATTTATTCTTCGGATAGATATTGTTAATATCCCGATGTCATCATATCAATATTTACAGACTTTTGTCTGAGTGGGGTGGGTATTGCTGTGGCAAGATGAAGATAATTTCGTTTGATATCGAACATCGACGTTCTGAGATGATCCCTAGGCGACAATGTAACAAGAAACACATCCAATGGGTTACATCTTGATAGCTTCCAATAGCAGCTTAGCCTTGGACTCCTCACAATCTTTAAGTATTAATAATATGTTTTAGAATAGCATACTAACAGACATATTTACATGCAAACAAACCTGTTTTATGGCACGTTTGCAATGATATATAATATATAAATGTAATAATAATAATATACATTATTTTATAATACATTAATATTACTATTATTTTGTTTTACTATTGCCCCATGCCATTATATATATATATATATATATATATATATATATATATATATATATATCATAGATCGAGCCAAGTCAAAACCCCTTGAACAGTGCAAACTAGTCATAGCAAACGAACACAACAGAGCCGACCTTCGCAGATATTTGCTGTCAGGCCCAATTGTGTATAGTGGCCAAACTAGGGACTACGCGTGATAACCCTTCGGAGCGCTGCTACCACCCCGGGCGCCTAGGCGATACGAGCCCCTGATTCCGCC
This sequence comes from Escarpia spicata, assembly GCA_963995525.1. NCBI lineage: Eukaryota > Metazoa > Annelida > Polychaeta > Sabellida > Siboglinidae > Escarpia > Escarpia spicata. The sequence goes on from OZ023210.1 coordinate 6,899,495, forward strand.
TGGCTCGATGCCACTGGTCGCCGCCGCAGGCAGTTGGACGTCGTAAGAGACCTGAAGACTTCATGTTCCCTTCGCTCTACTCATGATGCTTCTTCCATTGATGTTGGTTCTAATTCTACAACTACACGGTGAGTCTTTTAGCATCTATCTTTCGACACATTCGGAATAATAGGTAACACGTGGTTGTTCTGAGGTTCAAGGCGGCCCTTTAGCGCAATTGTAGTCGGAGGTTTTTGGTGAGCTTCAACAATTTTGAAAGTCACCACAAAAATAATTCAATAGCACCTCCCCGCTCCGTCTTCCGATGTCTTGATCAGACATCGGAGTGGTGCTGAAGCTCCGACTCAGCCAACCTAATATTAACTTCCTTCCAGGGCCAGTGTAATTATATTTTATACTGTTATTTTAAAAGCAACATGCAACGTAATGAGGCAGTCCGATCGTTATTATCGTGAAATCATGTTGTACAGTATAAACCAAACAGGGTTTAACGACGCCGAAACAACTCTAGAATTCAATGTTTAAGAAAACCGCCGCGATATCACATAAATCCGCGAATATCGACCTCGGATAATTCCATAAAAATACAGAACGGCGACAATCTTGGTCAAAACGGCGACAACGCATAACATAAAAGGCGACAACCATCGGTAAAAACGGCGAAAATATTGGTCAATACAGTGAGAAAGCGCACCGCAACCGTTGAATATACACGAATATATAATATATATTATCTAATTTGTCGCCCTTTTGGTTTCTCGCCGTTTTGATTGTCGCCGTATAGACTTGTCGCCGCTAAGACCTGTGGTATGCCTCCGTACCTCATATTGTAAACGCGGAGACGGGACGGGAATGGGAGAGGCTGAGCTCAGCCCCCACTATTAAGAGTGACGAACTTAACTCCCAATATTTTGTGAATGATGCAGATGTTTTGGTGAGCGTCATCTGAGCTGCTACCGCCGAGCTGACAATGCATCATGTTGTGGTTGATCCCTGAAAATCTTCAACATCACCTGCCCTACCCTATAATTTATAAAACAGTACCTCGAAAAAATTACAAAAACCAACAGCACCACGCACACGCACACGCACACGCACACGCACACGCACACGCACACGCACACGCACACGCACACGCACACGCACACCCACACACACGCGCACGCTCGTACGCACTCACACACACACACACACACACACACACACACACACACACACACACACACACACACACACACACACACACACACACACAAATGTGGGACGTCACCGCGAAAAATCTCCAAAGGCACAGCACAGAACTTTGAAGGTTCATTGTGTCTATTATAATAAATTTTCAATGTCCACGATTTGACGTATTCCCTTTCTGTTGTAATTTCTATAATAAAAACAATAAATTGTTTTTCAGATAGTTGTACATTAGTGTATATTTATTTAAAAAACACAGAAATATTGCCGAGTTCCTCGTGGTTTCACCGTTGTCGTATTGAAATACGTGTAGCGACGAGTATTCACATACCAGCACGTAATTTCCTTTACTTATTTACCCGTCAACATATGCCTGTGTGTAACTTAAATCATTACATATCCTATGTGTTCTGAGAAAAATTAATGGTATACTTTACAATGAGGCTATCTTTAGTGCAAAGTCGTCAAACGCTAAAGGACGTTACCAAGTTTAAGCTGTGTTCCTCCGTTTAGCGTAATTAGTAGCATACTTCCTTAATACAGGCTGGTTATCACAAGGCCAAGTTCACAGCCGGTGTCGTCAGATATCATTATCGTGCGTTCGCATTTTCACTAGGCGGCGCGCTTCTCATCCGGTTAGCGGCATGAACTGTAAGACACGTAGGCATGTGGTCACACGGGTAGTAGAGCACGCCCCCCTCTCTCTCTCTCTCTCTCTCTCTCCCTCTCCCTCTCCCTCTCCCTCTCCCTCTCCCTCTCCCACTCACCCCCTCTCTCTCAAACAGTTTGTGATGTACTGATTCCAGTGCGTGTTGACACATCCATTCGTGGTTGTTTTTACTAATATATACATGACAGTGTGAAAGGCTTCACACCAGCCATATACCAGCGCAGACCCAACGGTTGAGATTAAATTGTACTAGCAAAAATGCCCATCACCTGATGGGATGCCTTGGTAATTGACAGACGTGATAGTAATAGGTATGTTTACCAGCTACCAGTTTACCAAACACGCATGCAGGTACGTACCTACGCGTTGTTTGTTCAAACTGACGAAGATCGGAGAGAATATTCACGTCCATCGATAGGCCCTAATCGCGATTACGTAAATTGTCAAATACTAGTCGTATTGCTATGCTATTGGCGTGAGAATAGACGTAACCATTATTGTGTGAGCGGCTACTTCATGACACCAAGTCCATGACGCAGGGACCGTTTTCCCGAAGAATTTGCCGCGTGCGCGTGGTTTCTGTGATGTTAAAGTTACGTTTTGCATATTAAGCACACATTATGTTTTACATTACGAACAGTTGACTTATCCCATAAAAGGTGAGAATCTTGACATATATGGGGTATTTGGAAAATATACATTACGTACGTCCTATTCGTGGAGCCGTAAATTAATCCCTGAATGTTTGGCGCTCGAGGTTCAAGCCGTCTAAGTGGAAACCGTTAACGTACCCGCAAACCTACATACACAAGCACTATTATAATTATATTTCATTTCATATGATATACGCAAGAATGTGTATAGGTTAATGAATACGTAATGAAGTTAACATGTCGTAAACGTGTCACTTGACTGCGATACAACCTATTATAGTGCGATTTGTCACTTGCTGTTGTCACTTGCTGTTGTCACTTGGTGTGTGGCAATAGTTAGATGCAAATACATGTAATAAATTCTCAATTAATTTTTTTTTAAGAATTAACAATAAATACTGGAATACGGATATACTAAGACGTTTTAATGTAACTTGTCAAAATGTATCTACAATGCCTTCTATCCGTAAGTATGAACGTGTCGAGTTGTCTTTTATATGTATGAATGCTCAATAATTTACACAAAGCTAAAGCAAACACAGGTCAAATGAAAACTCTAGATATATTGTGTAAACATAAATAGAAGTAGTACTGGCCGCTCCCCATCTAAACAATTAATTACTGACTTATCCTCTTCGTGCCGTGTGGCACATGTATAAGGCTCGCAAGAGATCTCGCCAGTCTCCTCTGTCTTGGAGTCTCCTTGCTGTTGAGCCCCTTGTCAGCCCAGTAGTTTCTAGTTCGTTATTCGTCGATCTTTGCCATATTGTTGTTGATCTACCTTTTTTTTCTTAATCCTTCTGGCGTCCAGGTTAGGGTTGCTTTTTTCCTGTCAGGCCACTGTTCTTCACGTAGACATGGTCAACTGAACCACTGTTTAAAAGTGTTAAATTATTAAAAATAGAACACATTAAAATCGCAAGAACTACAATTGTATTACAAATTCGTGCATAACAAACTTCCAGTTTACCTTCAAAATTTGCCGCTTTATAAGAACAGCATTCACAATTTCAACACACGTGGACAATACAATATACATACAATCAGGGTACAACACGAATTTCCAAAACAAAGTCTCAGATACACCTTGCCGCATAATATCAATAATGCACCTGATTTAATAACAAGTTAAATCTACACTCACAGCTTACACGGGTTTGCAATGTATGTTAAACATCATTATTTGCAGACTTATTTACTTGTGTGTACATTACGAAATTGTTACATTTGTAATTATGAGCGAACAACAAATATGAATAAGCTTTTATGTGTTCCTCTTTAGATGAATAGCCAATCGTCCAAAATCATGTATAATGTTATGTTCTAATCTTTGTCTGACTTATTCTGTTAACCGATTTATAATACCATTTTTGTATACACCAGGATTTGTCATCAATATAACTGGTGGCTCCTACGAGAGCGGCTTTTTTGCCTTAGTGGGAGCACACGTGATAATTTGTATACCATGTGATTACTATATTTATGCTTTTACATAATCACTTATTGAGTGATATGTATATGGGTCTTAATAAAGAACTTGTCTGTCTGTCTGTATGTCTGTCGGTCGGTCGGTCGGTCGGTCTGTCTGTCTGTCTGTCTGTCTGTCTGTCTGTCTGTCTGTCTGTCTGTCGGTCGGTCGGTCTGTCTGTCTGTCTGTCTGTCTGTCTGTCTGTCTGTCTGTCTGTCTGTCTGTCTGTCTGTCTGTCTGTCTGTATGTCTGTCTGTCTGTCTGTCTGTCTGTCTGTCTGTCTGTCTGTCTGTCTGTCTGTCTGTCTGTCTGTCTGTCTGTCTGTCTGTCTGTCTGTCTGTCTGTCTGTCTGTCTGTCTGTCTGTCTGTCTGTCTGTCTGTCTGTTAACCGTCAGTTCATGCCTGTAGACATGGTCAATCCATGTCCACCTTATCTTATTCAGGATGAGGCAGATGTGTTTTGTTTGCTTGGTGGAGTTGGGGATGGTCTCCGGCCAATATAGTCTCAATGTCTTTCTTAGGTAGGTGTTGTGGATGCTGGAAAATCAATTGGTATCTTGCTAGAAGCAATATTGGACTGTTCCTCGTCTAAACAGTGGTAGAAGCTCATACAAAAGGTTTGATTGTATATGTACAACGATGTACTCTACGTTAGTTGTTTGTGAACGATTCATAGGACTGGTCCATTCGCAATGTGTGTTACCGTGACCTGACAGTGTAGGGCACTATCAACACAACCCAAACAGGCATGCAAATATGACTATATATAGAGAATGTCATTGTGTTACGACTTCCACGAAAATCTATATGCCTGTACTGGTGCTACGAGTGATATGATGTGTTTATTCAAGAAACGTTATAACAAGAATTATCGTAGATACACAGGTTCTACCGCGGTACCCACTAAACAAGTGCTCTATCTTCACCGTCCCTGGACTAAGATCAAGTTTCTCCGAACCGATATGCTGTATATTAGTCCATCGTCTACATAAGAGGTGCGTAATTATTATTTTTCATAAATAATATTTGCAAAGATTCATAACATAAAGTTATTATTATTAATATCGATACAATATACGAATATAGTTGATTACAAAATTTTTGTAGCGCTGCATGCTCAAACCCAGCATGCATCCACACTTCATGGATAACACAGTTTATGCCATATCGGTACGAGTATAGGTAAATGGCGTCATCACAAAAATACGCCATTAAGCTGACGTGTGAGAATAGCACAACCCCAAAATCCAAAAATGAAACGCTAAGTAAAAGTGGGCAACGAACTGGAAGGTTAAAGTATATGCAACGTTTTTTTCAGACGAAAATTAAATTCTTACGTCGTTCATTCTGTAGCAGCTGATGGATGTAGATCCACGTATTATCTGTGCTAATAGTTTAAGTGTAATGTTTAGTCATTTCAGTCCCATCCTAAGGACTAATAGAGCATGGCGGGCTCGATCGGTGGAGGAGTGCAGTAGCAACTCAACATTTAAGCTTCTGCACAGGTGTTTCGCGAGACTATGCACCGATACACAGGTGGAACAACACACCTGCTTTAGACTCTTCCGTTTCACGCAGTCATTCTACAATTTGTGTAGCATAAATATATCTACATGATGCAAGACGCAACACAAAAAGGCAGCTAATTTTACCGTATTCGTCGTCCTGCGACAATAATAACTAATTTTATCTCGAACAAACTTCGCGTATTCTGCGTAACTAATCGATGAAATTCGATCAAATATGTGTTGTCCCAGTCTAAGAGCGAGCGACACAATTAATGCATTGATTGTGCACGAGTATTTACCATGCCGCCTAACGCCAATGTGATTAAAGAAAGTGTTTATGGCGTCGAAGGCGCACACGCTAGCAGTCAGTGCCTCAGCGAGTAGAATGTCAAGGAATCGCCATTTCAGACAGCGATGACCTAAAAACGCTATCACAGTATCGTATCCGCGTCAGGAGTCTGCGTTCCCCGTGTATACGTCTAGGGCACAGAAGACAATTAACTTTCCCACTGGTGGCCATGTTAACGTCTTGTCAGATTATGGGAAAACTGTACCTGAGAAAAATGTGACATTTCGTCACAACCACTGCCAGCATATTAATGATATGCTGATCAAATTTCGTCAAAATCACATACTTCCAGCTTTTTTTAAACGCATGCACGCACTGTGCTAATCAATACTTTCCAAAATAGCAATGTCTTTCTTCGCCCACGTGTCCTATGTGAAAAATGGCAACATAATCACTCCGCCAACTACACTCTTCCAGATAGGCGTCATTCCACTGTCAATACACGCTAGCACTCGTTTCCCATAAAAAAAATTATATTTAACATTTCAAATATCGCCATTTTCTAGATACTATATTACACTGAAAACTCCAGAAAGGTTAACTGTGCTCTGACCTATCTAGCCTCAATACAGGCGCACTTGCGCCGATTGTATTTGATGTGTTGATTGGTTGATCGCACCGACGTCATCAAAATGGTTGATCTAGTTACTGCACGCATTGGAATGATTACGTAAATTTGTTACGCTGCTCTCATAAATAAGTGTGGCTTCAAAAGTTGTATTATAAGACGACGTTATGAGTTATTTGGTAATACACGTATAAATACATTGTGCTTTGTGTTATTGGCATTTCCATATTATCAAAAAGCACCGTCAAATTAGTCACATGTGTCATAGGTAGCTTATCCTATGTGCAACTAAATCACACATTTTCTCCACCGGTGATGTGTACCTCGCAATGACTGATGGAAACCAATTATGCCTGGAGTGGTGCGATTAGGCATTATATATATTTATATACCACTTGGTTGGCCTGAATCCAACCAAAAATGCTGGTTAGTGTGCCGCCTTCCAGGGGTCGCTTACCCGTTTAAAGGGAGGTGGTCAGTTCGTTTTGTCATAAATTTATGGTATACAGTATAAGCTATATATATATTATAACATGTTTTAATGAACCATTTCATGTTGCTGAAATGTAACTAGTTAAGGTGGAAGCAGTTTGTTTACCTGGTAGCGCACCGCCTTTCGAATACCTGGCCTGATATCCGATTGCTAATGAAAGTAGATATGTGCGTCTTGTGATATGTCATCACGCCCTCGTTGGGTCACCACCTTCCTATACATTATCCGAGCTTGCTATTCGGGGAGTTGAGTGAGAGCTCGGTGATTTTTGTAAATACTGAACTGTTGAATTCAAGTGTTGTTTCTGATTCGCTAAAATCTTTCGGACGGTAAGTATGTCTGAATACATATAGTTTATAGTGTATAAACTATATGACCTCAGATTGATGTGGATATAGGCCTATAGCACTTTATTATTTTATTATTATATAGCAATAATTTTGCAATTAAAACGAAGAGACTGCTTCCCTTTATTGTAATGTATAAACGCGTCGATGTGGTCATATCAGGTCCTGGCGCTACTGGCGACGCCTACCGGACAAAAGTGAATCGTCAGGGCTGGGCGGTTGGCTACAATTCTAGCAGTTCAGAAAAAGAAGTGAGTTGCATTATGGGGTGACGAGTTTATATGCGTGCGTCTGTATATAAGGACTTAATGCTACATGAACTGATTGAACTCAATATTTTCTTTTGAAGACGCAAACTGAAATTGACGAATTGTTGCAACTGTGATATGTTAATTAGTACAGACATTAAAGTAGCGCACTCAAAAATTAACTAATATTTGCATATTACCGTGATAGATAGGCCTATATCAGAGCCATACTGATTATTTCAAGTATAAACTAGTCAACCAGTTATATTTACGAACCGTTAGTATTGTATTAATTGTTGATGTGGTTAAATCGTTGCTATTCACCGGCCGATATGTAAACGATTATTAGGAACGAACGGACGCTGTATTTCTGTTTTCCTTTTCTCCATTTTCCTTTTTACAGCGATGTTTTGGTGGGTGCCGCTGCTATGGAGAAAAGGGTGCACAGGTAAATACAATGTGACGTTACTAAAATGTGTGAGAGATGCACACCTAACCACTTATATGCCTACGTACTAGTTGGTGTGCGTGTACGTGCGCGCGTGTGCGTGCGTGTGTGCGTGAGCGTGTGATCGTGACTGCGTGGCTGCATGTGTGTGTATATTCAATTGTGCTTTTTAGACTTAAGAGTGAATTAAATTGTCTGCCTTGAAAAAGAATGGTAGCAACATAACATTATTATTTTATTAAGAGCCTAACCTGTGTTAACTGTTGTATCTGACTTGATATGTTCCCACAATGGAAACAATATTTTGCATTTATTGCAATTATTTTACAAAAAGTATTTTCATATTTTACACCATGTAATATGGTGTTTAATTTATATGTAAGTATAATGTCAGATTGAAGGAACCACTGTTAAAACTGCCCCCTCGCTATGTCTGAGACGAAAAGAAAGAACTCACATTCCTATCCGCCCAAGTGTTATTCACAAAGTTAAATGAAGAACCTACATCGTACTTTTAACAACCTCGTCTTTCAAGGAAGTTTATCGTTATATTGATCTCGTTGTAACTGGAAACAAACAACTATTGTGTGTTCTGTATGCATTAGATATGGATTTGTAAAGTATATTGATTATAAGACATTGTGTTATATCATACATAACCACACTGGTTGGGGTGAACCATAGATAAGAAGCACACTTCTGTTCACCCCTTCCCATCAACTCTCTATTGTTTATTTAATTGTTTACGTGTTGGAAATTGTGTTGTATTATGTAATGATTGAATTTGTGTCGTCGTTGGAAATAAATTACTGATTGGTTGATTGATCGATTGATTGATTGATTGATTGATGTATTGATTGATTGATTGATTGATTGATTGATTGATTGATTGATTGATTGATTGATTGATTGATTGATTGATTGATTGATTGATTGATTGATTGATTGATTGATTGATTGATTGATTGATTGATTGATTGATTGATTGATTGATTGATTGATTGATTGATTGATTGATTGATTGATTGATTGATTGATTGATTGATTGTATCAGCAATCACGTATGTAGCAGCTACTGCACAGATTTCTGTCCTTGTCCATGCGTACATTAACACCATTAGGTTTACATAAATATAAACAATTCTACTTTATTATTAGACCAGTCCAGTGTCATGTAGCAAAGATTCATGTAAAACCACCTTTACGTCAGGGGGCGGTTGGTGCAAAAGGTGACCCCGGCCAACCTGGTCACGTGGGGCCACCGGGAGTGGAAGGGAGACGCGGGGTGAAGGGAGTGAACGGTGAATTCGGAATGCCGGGAAGAGACGGCGAACAAGGAGAGCAGGTACGCTAGTGAGCGCGGTGGTTAATGATTAAATACACCCGCCTGGCATGCCAGCGCTTTGAGTTCAATATCCTGTGCGGGCAGGCATGGTATAAAAACATGGCCCTCAACATTGGAACTGTGTATCCCTCGTGACTCGGAGATCTCGTTAATGTCGGTCCCATCTCAATTTGGGACTGCCACGCCTTGTGCTGCAAGAACGTTTTCATTAATCTATGACAGAAACTTTAGGGGATGTAGTTCATACACATATTTATCAAAACACTGTTAACAATTCGTCGGACTCAAGTTCCGTGTGGCAGCCATATGGCTAACAAGAAGAAAAATGTAGATAAAATATTATGGACTACCCGTTTCTGACCAATTTATTGCTGATTGTTTGAGAGTGATCAAGATATGGCCTATATTAATTGACATAGTCGTAGAGGAATAAGGTTTTGGAAGTGGTGAATGCGCAAATATTGATAGACTCATAAATGTTTATTTTGATCTTCAGGGAGCCGAAGGACCGCCAGGGGTTCCAGGCCCCGCAGGAAAACCGGTACGTACAACCGTTGACGTCTTCGTTTTCCATCAGCTCAGTAACTATGGTTCATCGCTGTTTCGTTCGTGAATATCACAATCGTGTGATATACTTATCGCGGTCAAAAAGACAGTGCAGATATTTGTGTTTATATTTCAAACACGACTTTTTGTACACTACGTCGTTGTATTGATTGAAGTCTTTTCTATTGTTGAATTCATGTTCAACAACATTTTTGCGCAATATCCTAACCGTGGTCAATAAGCGTGACGGATACACACGTGCCAGTTTACTTTTTCATTCTAACCACCTAGAAGGCCAATTTCTTCTCAAATGTGTTTTATATTTAAACCATTTGTTGCTGTTATTGACATGTAAGTATTTCGGAAGGAAACCGTTTTGTTACACGGCAGTACGCCGCTGCGTGACCTCAGGTCGACTCTTCCTCGGAATTATCCGAGCTCGCTATAGGGGGATTTGAGTGACAGCGTTATGCCTTGTTCAAACAATGAACTGTTGAATTCAACAGTTGTTTCTACTTCGTTAAAAAATATTTGAGTGGCTAATATGTTAGAGCACATTATACTTTATACTGCATAACACTGTGTCTTTACAATAAAAACGGATGGAAAACCTCCCTTTAATGGTCTGCCGACACAGAGCCAGATGGGGCAAAGCGGACCGCAGGGCGTACCCGGGCCGGCGGGGAAAGAAGGACGCCCAGGGAGGAAGGGACAGACGGGCGAGCCCGGTTTCAAGGGAGATCGAGGTGCCAAGGGAGATCGGGTGAGATGGAGGGTCATTTGTGCTTTGTTGTAACAACATACCCGCTAAGTCCGTTTAGCCCGAACTGTGTCTCAGCTATATGTGGAACTTCATAATTAGTTCAAAGCGGTCCAAAATATCGTTGTGTAAAGAAGCATAATTAGTTATGTTGTTTTCTAGGCTAGAAACATTAGTAATTGTTTTCGTTATGACAACGACATTCAACAGTCAGTGCATGCAATGAGATATATCAACAAAGCACAATGCAATTACGTCAGGTAAATTTCTAAATTGTAGCTGGCGCCATCTGGCGAACTTCGTTAACATTTCTTTGAACAGACAACTATACACTTGTCTTTCTATGGCAACAAAACAACTAGTGTTGCCAGCATAATATTTGCTACTTCCCAAATAGGTTTACATTAAATGAAATGCAAACTTGTTTTTACATACTAGCAAAAAATGGCATAGATCTGACGAAACAATACGTTATTCACGCTTGTGGTCGCCATAATGACATTGCATGATACTTGCATTTAACAAGATACACTTCAATTTGTCGCAGGGGTTGCCGGGGTCTGTCGGACAACACGGAAGAGACGGCTTGCCAGTAAGACCTATTCTTTTCTAAACTGTTTTGTCTTATGCTCGTTTGCTTGTTACGCGGCAAATCAACTTACTTCTTATAGCAACACTCCACTGTACTTGTTGCATACGCGTGTATGCATGTGTGCGTGTGTGACTGTGTGCGTGTGTGCGTGTGTGCGTGAGTTCACACACGCACACACGCACACATACAAAAACAAACAGACGCACACACGCATACGTACACGTAACGCACACGCACCCGCACCGCACGCGCGCGCGCGCCCACACACACACACACACACACTTACACCTGTGCATATTACACAAAATTACCTAGCGGTACAATTCATAGACACCACTTAGCTGATACCACCTTTGAATAGGGACGAGCCGGGCAGCAAGGCGCCACGGGACTGAACGGAGAGCACGGATGTCCGGGAACCAATGTGAGTATTCATCCCTTACTCCATATTGTACGCCTATATTTTTCAACATCGTAGTGATACCATGTTATCCTCGTCCAAGCCACGATAATAGGGATTGGTGTAATTGTCAATAATTATATTCAGTTGTAAATTATAACCGATTGCTGTACTATATTAAAATTCCATTTAGGGAAAGTGTCTTTATATACGTTTATTAATAATGCTATGAAACATGTATCAGGAAGTATTCCTAAATAAGATGTTCATGTATTTACATATCTGCTTCGATACAATTCCCTTACCCAGTGTTGGTTAAATAAATTTTTGGCGAGTCGTGATCGTTTGCTCTGTTTGAAAACCGATGCATTGGTCGTTCAGCGAGAGATTCTTGAGTATCTTCCCGGTTTCAGGGCATGAAAGGAGATATAGGCCTGCCAGGAATGCCGGGAAGGCCGGTGGGTAAGCACATTACCTCGGGAAAGATTGTATATTATTGATAGCACCAATGAACACGAGTTTACCAAATACAGATTAACAGCGGTTTCATAAAACGAATGGTTTAAACATCACAGTGTCGAGGTTGACGGGAAATCTTCTGGGAAGGAGAGAAATTAAAGGAATATTTCCGGTGCCCTGCCATTAATTGTTGGGGGTATACACTTTAATAAATGGACTCTAATAATGTTTGTCTTGCTTGATGTTTATTTAAAATCACCTGTTGTTGTGTATTGGCTATAGCAAGGTTTTTACTCTAAATCCAAACCAGATCTTGCGTCACACAATATTTTATTTGAAATGTCGATCAGTCAGTGGAGTCCGCTTTTGAAAATACGTGTATTCAAAACTTGTGTTGTGTTGCTGTATCTGCCTAGGGTCAAAAGGGTAGACCGGGCTACGGCGTACGAGGACCAAAGGGTGAGCCAGTAAGTATAATCATTGTTACATTACAGAGGTATTGGTTTATTCCATAGCATCAGTGTGTGCTAGATTGCTTCTCTTTACAATATTTAAAAATAAAAAATATGCTATTATTTTATTCTGATGTCCTTCGTCGGATATATGAGCAATACAAGACTATCATCGTGTGTGACGTGTGCGTGTGTATAGGCGGGTGCAGAGGTCTGGGGGGCACGTGCCCCGTAGACCTCTTTGAATGGGCCTACGTGACCGTGCCCCCAGACCCTTAAAAATGTGCCGCCGTGCCCCTGTTAATGTTACAATAAGCTGAAGTTACACCCCGGCTTCCGATGTCACCAATCGAACGCAGAGACAGCGGAGAAGCTAACGTTACGGCGCCTCAGCAAAAAAAATTCTACACCATTTGGTTCGGCCGCCATTGGAGGTTTTTGTGCCCCACCTGCCCCGCGTCTACCCTCTCTGCATCCGCCCCTGGTGTATGTGTGCGTGGGGGTGTGCATGCGAGCGTGTGTGTATGCGTATGCGTACGTGTATGCGTATGTGTGTGCGTGTGTGTGCGTGTGTGTGCGTACGTGCGCGTGTGTGCGTGCGTGCGTGCGTGCGCGCATGTGTGTGAATATGTATAAGTTTGTGTGTGCATGCGTGGAGCGTGGATGCGTGGGTGCGTGGGTGCGTGGATGCGTGGATGCGTGAATGCGTGGGTGCGTGGGTGCGTGGGTGCGTGGGTGCGTGGGTGCGTGCGTGCGTGCATGTGGGTGGGTGCCTACGTATGTACGTGCTTGCGTGTGCTTGTGCGTGCGTGAGTGTGGATGCTATCCGATTGCATGCGTTCGTGCGTGTTCAAGGTGTGCGTGCGTCTGTGTGTCAGCGTGAGTGATGCGCGTATGTGTGCATGTGTGCATGCTTATTTGTGAGTGTACACCACTATGTGCTTTTATGAATATGTGCGCGCGTGTGTGTGTTCCATTTTACTTACGTAATTTCTTTAACATCAGAGAATATTTGGAAAAGTGTATCGACGGATGTTTAACGCTACTTTCACATCCATGAAAGTAAGTCACGGTAATTTCTGTGTCGTTAGTAGTTCTGAAATCTATTGAATGTTCGCATTCGCCATAAACATACAACATCCATTTTAGCTGTACAACAAATCAAAGCGACAACAGTACATTGCTAAAGATGGCCTTTTCCATAATTATTATGGAAAACGGCCATCGTTTGCCAGTTTGGAACAATTATAGTTACGCTGATTTCTTGCCGTAAATGATTAAAACCATGACTATGCGTGTGTTAAAAGCATTGTTTCAGTTTAATATATCTTTCTTTGTTTTAGGGTGAAAAGGGAAATCAAGGTAGGTTCTACCGTGGAGGATGTGTCATTTCGACTATATAAATTACTTCAGTTTAGTCCTTCCCTCGTGCAGTAACTTCTAATTTTAATCATTGTAAAACTGTCGAATAGGTTGGTGTAAACACGTCCAGAACAAACATTTCTAAACACGGGCCTTCTGCTTGAATATGTGTAAACTATTCATGTGTCGATTCCATTGATCTCTTCTACCTACGGTCTATATTCGGTTCTCGTGTTGAAAATCACGCAACACAATATGACTAAATCTGAAACAGGTGTGTGTAACCGTTCCATTCTTGCATTTACTCGATGATTTACAGTTAAATCAGGAAAGTGGACTGAGATTGTCTGTAAATGTTCACTTGTTTCAGGGCCTTTTGGTGTTCCTGGTTTTGGACTGAAAGGAAAGCAAGGCGCAAGGGTATGTATTCGATAACTTAATTTGTTATAAATATCAGCCTTACACAGATGGCGCAGTATTCAAGTATTCGTTTTTTAACGATCAGTCATCAGCTGTCACACATTGGCACCTTTCGCCCGACGAGACGAGATCAGACCAAATCAGACGAGACTGCCGTGCATACACTACACTAACTTATACTGACCAAGTTATACTTGAAACCAATGTGACGTCACCATCACATCAACTTGTACACTTTTGAATACGCCAGATTGACAGCGACTAGCCCTGACGTAGTCGAAAGTGTTCAAGTTTACGTGATTATGACATCACACCTGCTTCAAGTATGTGTAATGTATGTACACTGCAATCGGAGTGAATCTGGTCAGGTCTGGTCTGGTCTGGTCTGGTCTGGTCTGGTCTGGTCGGGTCGGGTCGGGCGAAATGTACCAATGTACCAGTGTACCAGTGTACAATAACCGTATTTATAGAAATGTTATTCATTTAACACAGGGTCCCGGTGGGAAACCAGGACCAACTGGGCGTTCAGGACCGCCAGGACTACCGGGACTAGGAGGCCCGATTGGGAAGCCAGGCCGACCTCTTCCCGGGATGCCGGGACCCACGGGTCCGTCCGGTAGAGACGGCCGACCGGGAAAGCATGGGCTCCCCGGGCGTACGGGAAACGCCACCACGGGACTGAAAGGAGAAACGGGACGAGGTCTTCCCGGCCCTCCCGGGTCTAGAGGCGAATACGGCTTGCCCGGATTTCCTGGTCTCGCGGGGAAGAAAGGCGATCCTGGGAAACCAGGCCGCCCCGGGAGAAATTTTCCACCGGGACCGACGACTCCATGGCCGCGTGGACCGAAGGGAGAACCGGGGAAAGGCGTTGGCATCCCAGGTCCTGCCGGGCGAAAAGGGGAGACAGGTGTTGGTCTTATTGGTCCACCTGGCCCGCCGGGAATAAATAAACCAGGACCGAAGGGAAATGCGGGCATGAGAGGGATAGGACTGCCCGGGCCGACGGGGGATCCAGGGATCGGCACGGCTGGACCTCCAGGCCCACCCGGTCCAGCGGGGAAAGGTGTCCGAGGGATGCAGGGGATGAAAGGAGAAAAAGGGAGCAGCCTCGGAATACCAGGACCCAATGGCGTAAAGGGAGAGGACGGCAGTGTTGGCTTCCCGGGCAAGCAATGTAGGTTATTTCCTGTGTGTGTGGTTGGAATTGTTTATGTCCATAATTATGTTTAAGGACTCCCCAGAGTTTTAATCTCGATATGTACGTCTAATTTATTATTGTTTCATTAAACACTAATTGGACTATAGTGTCCTGGTTTACGGAGCGGACACTGGCGAAGCAAATATCGATTAAAATACGGATATCATAACAGCCACATATACATAATTAGTGTACAATTCAAGTTAATGCAATATTGAAATAAGGGTACGAATGAAGTAGAAAGAATAAAACGAAACGCAATTTAGCTGAATCCATGTCTTGGTTATAAAAGAAACTGTGTAATGTGGTATGTGTCATCAACAGAAACCACGAACGTGTTGCTTCGAGTGACAGGTGAGTAAACTGTTGCTTTGAGTGACAGGTGAGTAAACTGTTGCTTTGAGTGACAGGTGAGTAAACTGTTGCTTTGAGTGACAGGTGAGTAAACTGTTGCTTTGAGTGACAGGTGAGTAAACTGTTGCTTTGAGTGACAGGTGAGTAAACTGTTGCTTTGAGTGACAGTTGAGTAAACTGTTGCTTTGAGTGACAGGTGAGTAAACTGTTGCTTTGAGTGACAGGTGAGTAAACTGTTGCTTTGAGTGACAGGTGAGTAAACTGTTGCTTTGAGTGACAGGTGAGTAAACTGTTGCTTTGAGTGACAGATGAGTAAAATGTTGCTTTGAGTGACAGGTGAGTAAACTGTTGCTTTGAGTGACAGGTGAGTAAAATGTTGCTTTGAGTGACAGGTGAGTAAACTGTTGCTTTGAGTGACAGGTGAGTAAACTGTTGCTTTGAGTGACAGGTGAGTAAACTGTTGCTTTGAGTGACAGGTGAGTAAACTGTTGCTTTGAGTGACAGGTGAGTAAACTGTTGCTTCGAGTGACAGGTGAGTAAACTGTTGCTTTGAGTGACAGTTGAGTAAACTGTTGCTTTGAGTGACAGGTGAGTAAACTGTTGCTTTGAGTGACAGGTGAGTAAACTGTTGCTTTGAGTGACAGGTGAGTAAACTGTTGCTTTGAGTGACAGGTGAGTAAACTGTTGCTTTGAGTGACAGATGAGTAAAATGTTGCTTTGAGTGACAGGTGAGTAAACTGTTGCTTTGAGTGACAGGTGAGTAAAATGTTGCTTTGAGTGACAGGTGAGTAAACTGTTGCTTTGAGTGACAGGTGAGTAAACTGTTGCTTTGAGTGACAGGTGAGTAAACTGTTGCTTTGAGTGACAGGTGAGTAAACTGCTAATATT
>OZ023210.1:6921210-6927960 GCA_963995525.1 Escarpia spicata
TATATGGCATCAAACATTCTATAGAATTATATATATATATATATATATATATATATATATATATATATATATATACAAACATTCTATAGAATTATATATATTTATAATTCTATAGAATGTTTGATGCCACGTAATATTTTTAATATAATTATACAAGAATTTTTGTTGAGTTCAATGTGTTTTTTTCCATAGATTTCTAAGGATTCTATACAAAATTCCTATGGCTTAACATACTTTGTGTTACTGTCCAGCACGCCGTTGGTGCGATGGGCGGCGGCCAGCAGCTGTCGAGTCCGGGCAGTTGTCTTGAGCAGTTCCGTCTCAACCCGTACATCGAGTGCAACAGTCGCGGTGAGTGCCACTTCTTCTCCGACAAATTCACCTTCTGGCTCGTGTCCATCTCGGGCCCTACCAATCACCACCTCGCCATCCAGGGGCAGACCTACAAGGCGGCGCAGCTGCTCGAGAAGATCGGCCGGTGTCGCGTGTGTGTGTTGGACGCCTTCCAGGACGATCTCTACTTGAGTGACGACGAGGCGGGGAGTGGCGAACATCCTGTCAGATCAGGCACCAGTCCGCTGTTTGGAAGAGGGGATATTCCCGTGAATGACTGATTGTAAAGGGCCGACAACAGTGTTACGTCCGTATACAGTAGATACGATGAAAGAGTATAGGTCATAAAATTGTTTTTTAAATATCGGTGGACACAGTTTCTGGTCGGTTTACTTTCACGTTGGATAGGTAATGGATGTTAACATTGCATTGTCTAAAACTTCTGTGTAAAGACCATTTCCAATGTAACTAGCTCAATATATTGTCGTAGCAATCATGGAACGGCGTGCTCTAGTGTTTTGTATCGTATTCGTAATGCCTGTTATTGAACCTTAAATGGTGCGCCAATGTTGTGAAATAATAAAAATGTGCGGATGAATATTACCCTAGAACACATATATGCCTATTTCAGCTGTTCGAATTGTCTTGGTGTTTGTTGAAAGTTTGTCTGAAAAAAATACATAAAACCTATAGGTTTCCGTACCATCTGAGAGCGCGGTAGTGTCAATGACGCATCTGCTTGGCATGCCAGAGCTCTGCATGAACCATCAAGGACTCGCTTCGCAATACTGTTCTGAAACAGACTGACCCGTTGAATGACACCTCATAAGACCACAATATTCAAACCACAGTATAGACAGACTAGCCAGTTAACAGAACGTTCTCGAGCACTGGAAACAACTAAGAAAATTATTCGTACTTGCAAACTTGAATAATACAATTTAAGAAAATTTCGAGCGCGCCAGGATTCGAATCTGGAATCTTTTGCTCCGTAGGCAGACGCGTTATCCATTGCGCCACGCGCCCTAGTTATACTTCGCTGTCTCCAGCGTTACGTATTGGCACAAATGGCAAATGCATAGAATATTTTCTCAACATTTCTACTGAGGAAAGGTAGGCGCACTGTATGTTCGATGTAAACTGATTCTCACCCTGTATCATTATTCCAAGCTCGGCCATTATCGGGAAGGTGAGACCGAAGAAGCGTGGCTTGTATAACAGGTAGCACCTGAATTAAAATTAACATGGCTTCTACGGAAAGTGATCGTTCATCAACGGAGGTATATTATTGTCGTAAATATTCCATTTATCACAGCGTTTGTGAAATTAACGTTGCTTGTATTATTGCGCACTCTATTGGTTGCCGCGCCTTTGCTGGTGTACCCTTAGCAAACAATATGAATATAGAACATCTGTAGGATACATGCTATAGAGTAGGTTCTATAGGAATTATAATACTATAGAATTTATTCTATCGGCCTGCGGATACATTTTTGCTTATTTTTCTATATCATTCAAGAGAATTTATGTAGAATCCTATAAAAACTGTTATATAAATTATATAGTTATTCTACAGAATTATATAGAAACGAAAGTGACCCTCCTAAAAGTATATAAATGTTCCTTGAATGGATTGAAGATCCGGTTTCTTGGTTGTTATAATATGGCATACTTACCTCACAAGAAACTTATTTCTCTTTTGAATATTTTTGCGGCATCTCACAGTCTTCATCGGCAGAATGGCGTTACGGTTGTTTCACATGACTACTGTCATGTGACACAAGCTGGATAAGGACTCCTGGGAGCTCCTGGCCGACGTCGCGATTCAATGTAGGTTTTTTCTGTGGATGTTGATTGCCTCCTTTATCTTTCTTTGGTGCCAGAAAAATAAAGGATTATATTATATAAATGTTCTAGAAAGTTACAGAAACTCGATATAATTTGTAGGCCTATAGCCACATACATTTTTAGACTTCTACGGAAATTGTATAGATTTATGTAGATTTTCTAGAGTTTTTGCTAAGGGTAATAAGAAACTCCTACGAAAGTGTGTTCGTTTTTTCGCCAGCGAAATAAATTACTAAAATGCTACGAGGTTATTAAACACAATTTTATGGGCAGTATTCCTTCAATATTGAGAGGAATACTGAAAAAATGCTAATAAATGAATGAACAGACCTAGATCCCTTGGCCACGATAAATGATTGGCAGTTTAGTGTAATTATTATTGTGATTATAATTGGCAATGAAATGAATAACGTTGGCCGTCGCATGTATTCCAATTTTCACCTCTTTATTTTGTTGTTACACATAAATCGAGAAAAAAAAATTTCGAGCGCGCCAGGATTCGAACCTGGAATCTTCTGCTCCGTAGGCAGACGCGTTATCCATTGCGCCACGCGCCCTCCGTAAGAGCGGTATTCACAGTTGCGCATTGTGTAGCGTTTGTGGCGAGCGGTCGGCAGGGAAGCATACGGGCACACGTTCACTCACTCAGTCGTACTAATGATAAGTCAGGTTATACGTTTTCACAGTTTATTATATGCGGAAAACCCTACCAATACAAGATCTAATACACAGTATACGGCTATGTCTGCTAAATACTACCCAGTTATAAATGTCCGAACGATAAGTCAAACGGCGGCGGTTTATATACAGCAACCGAATTATAGGTGTCAGAACAATAATTCAAACGGCGGCGGCTTATATACAGCAACCGAATTATAGGTGTCCGAACGATAAGTCAGACGGCGGCGGCTTATATACAGCAACCGAATTATAGGTGTCAGAACAATAATTCAAACGGCGGCGGCTTATATACAGCAACCGAATTATAGGTGTCCGAACGATAAGTCAGACGGCGGCGGCTTATATACAGCAACCGAATTATAGGTGTCCGAACGATAAGTCAGACGGCGGCGGCTTATATACAGCAACCGAATTATAGGTGTCAGAACAATAAGTCAGACGGCGGCGGCTTATATACAGCATCCGAATAACTTATTGTCACGGGTGTTTTATTTCTCTTTTAACATTATTTGTCAAATTTTGTTTCACGCTCCCTTTGCAATGCGCACTGTAAACTCCTCGGTTAGCCCTAGAAGGGGCTGTATGGAGAAACAACACCTAAGACCTAAAACCAATACGAAATGCTAGATCGTTTGTGCAACACAGAAAGGGTTTGTAAACATTGATAAAATGTAACGATTACAACAATATTTTTTTTTATTGATCGATCTACGTCGGTTCAAACTCTAGATTTTGCCTAAACATAGCATGGACTGGTAAACATTTACTCTTAATTAACGTTTTGCTTTACAGTTAGCCTGGGAGCCAATCATCGTTTTACCCGGATTTGGGATAATGCAGCCTACCAACGAACTTTTCAAAGTCGTGTTATTCCCCAGACAGTTGTGAAAATGTTTGTCACCTCACAGCGCCTGTGTAACTAAGGCTGATCGCGTGAAGGCGTAAAATTAAGAATGGAATGGTGCGATTATTTTCTCCGAGTGCACGAACAAATTTCGTCTAATATCTGACATCGATGTTCTGTGAGATGACACTTATGTTTAGTGACATTTGTCGGCACAACAGCCAATCGTATCACAGACGTCGCTGTTATCAATGGGAAGACGGCGTGTGTTGCTTCTTTGACAGGTCCGCCTGACATTTACCGAAATTTGGAGTATGTAGTCGACGAAGTTGCTTTGCAGGAAATCCTTTTTAGGATCTCACTAACGTAAATATTTTGACGGATTTAATTAAGAGCTTCTCTGCGGGTCATTGCAAACGTGTCCCGTTGTTTGGGGAAGAGTAGCAGGTTGGGAATCATTTTCTGCATACGGTCGCGCGAATTGTATCTACTTCGGCGCAGTTAAGCAACAAGTAGTTTTGGCATTTTCTACGACGAGCGATTACTCATTAGTCCCCAGATGATTGACGAAGTACGTGCTCCTCTCATCTCAGAACGTCGATGTACGATATCAGAAGTTTTAGTTTGGTGAAGGGGGTTCAGAAGCAGTTTCGTCTGGCGTCGGAGATCCGCTTACAATACTGTTAATAATAATTTGTATTGTCATGTTACAATGTTTACAAACTGTCGTCTGCGGCGTGGGGGCTGAGGCCAGATGAATGAAATTTCGTCTGATATCAGACATCGAAATTCTGAGTTGTTCCCTGATGGCATAGCTAAAACAATTTGGTCGCTAGTTAAACAGTGGTTTGCGGGACTCTGGTCTGCATTTACGTCTAGTCGTCCAATTACTGAACAAGAGGACAACATCAGACCAGCATAGTCTGCGGTACGCGGTATATTCCTAGCAGACACAATTAAGCGCTGCACGACACTACTAGAAAACGACGCGACTGTCAGGCGTCCATATATAGTAATGTTTGCTCAATTCGTTTCACCAACAATCGTTCCGTTCCGATATGAAACGAGCAAACAAATGATATGAAACACATTGTTAAGTACAAAAATATAATATATTGTCACTACTATACATTCACAATATGGGTGATACAAGCACACGATGAAATCGACTAGTCCAGTCTCTGGCATTGACGCGCGCGCGCACACACACGTTGACTGGGCGACTGTGGGCTGCACGTACGTGCGGCGTCACAAGCGATAGCACACGGCACCATAGTTCTATAGACACCGCTTTGGAGGCTCTCCCATAGGATCAATAAATTACGAGTAATGTCCGAGAGATAATCGCATTTACAAAGTTCGACAGTCTAAAGTACACGGGAATGACGATCAGTCCAATTTACGCTTTCTTTGCTGCCGTCTTCTTCGGCCTTCCTGCCGCTTTCTTCGCCTTCACTGGCGTCTTTGCTTTCTTTGCTTTCACAACGGCGGGCTTTTTCGCTTTAGCGGCCGCCTTCGGTTTCTTCGCCTTCGCTGGGCTTTTTGGTTTCTTCACCTTCTTGGGGCTCTTTGCCTTCTTCGCCTTCTTGGGAGACTTCGCCTTCTTCACCACGGCACCGGCCGCCTTCGGCTTCTTGGCGACGACCTTCTTTTTTGGAGCCGCCTTATCGCCCAGGCGGAAACTGCCAGTCGCGCCGGAGCCCTTCGACTGCTTCAGTGTACCGTTCTTCGCGCCCGCCCTCAGTGCTACCTTCAGGTGCTGGTTGACAACGCGCTCGTTTTTGCCGAAGTTGTACTGCTTCAGAATGTACTTGAGGATCGCCTGTCGCGACGACCCACCACGCTCCTTCAGGCTTCCGATGGCTGCGGCGATCATCTCGGGGTACTTCGGGTGCGTTGCCGGCGCTGCCGCCTTCTTAACCTTCGGCTTGGCGGGCGCAGCCTTCTTCGGTGTAGCTACAGCGGCAGACATGACGACCACGGTAACGACGGTGACGATAAAGTTGTGCGGTGAGATAAGCGACCGACAGTCTATCAACCCAGAATCGAATGTTATTCATTAGCAGCGGGGCTGGCTTTATATGCGGCGCGCGGACGTGGTAGTAGACCAGCAGAAACTCGGCTCGAGCGGCGAGCTTCGCTGATTTGATTTCGCCAACATGTGCTAATTTTTTTCCTAATTTGCTTTAGTATAGCAGTAATGCCATGATAATTTCAAGATTGCGCAACGGTTTTAGAAAACAAAAAGGTCCGGCTTTCGATGAGAATGGCTCAATTACTGCTGGGATATGGGGTTCACCTCACATTTAGGCTATAAACTAAATTTCGCTCTGTTCGGTCACTTAATATCGGCATAAATGTAGTTATTTTTCAATTTTGGTAACTCTATTTTCGAGATGTCTTGAGTTGTTTTTGTGTGGAAAAACTCACTCGATCAGACTCACTTGTATACGAATTGTTTCATATCGACATAATCGGAAATAATTTGCCAATAAAGACAACCAATGTAGCACACATTCTACTCATCCCGCCATCTTGTAATAGATTCGTTCGAAATCATATAAGTTAAATTATCGTGAAATATTCCCTAGCTAAAGTTCTATACTACATCTGTAATATTCTGTTCGAGTCTATAGAATATTCTCGCATATTATTATGTTGATGTTGCGTAGTTTCATCAACAGACAATGCATAGTTCGCGATTGTCAACAGTGCAGTTTGAGGTAGACTAGCTAGAGTAGGACATTTCGCAGACCGGAGTTTTACCGACGCATATAATAACTCAACGATATCTTAACACAACATTATGTTGGGCAGGTCAACGTGTTTGTAATAAAATAGCCATTTAAAGATCGCGCGGTCGCGCAACACTAGTTGTTTTGTTGGCGTAGAAAAACAAGTGTATGCATAGATGTCTGTTCAAAGAAATGCTAACGAAGTTCGCCAGATGGCGCCAGATGGCGCCAGCTGTCTATCTGTCTGTCTCTGTCTCTGTCTCTGTCTCTGTCTCTCTCTCTCTCTCTCTCTCTCTCTCTCTCTCTCTC